>CAOJBI010113089.1:0-13203 GCA_948277035.1 Euphorbia corollata
TAATAGCAAAAGTTTGGCAATCTTTCATATCTAAAAGGGATGAAGGCAATTTCCCCTTTATTGTTAACTATTTTCGCCCCTCTAACCAACGGTTTCTCCACATCGACAGCAACTCTAACTCGAACATATGAAAGCCAGGAAGACATACTTACCTCATCCAACTCAATTACCTGTCCAGCTTTCCTCACAACTCTCTTTACATCATCTTCTGTTTTGCGATTGAACGGTAAATCATATATCCTGAGCCAGAACGGACAAGTCTTCAATTTCAGATCTGAAAGTTGGTCACTAGCTTTTGGCTCCGTTAATACTACCAATTGCCTCTCATAATGCCATGGGCCTTCTATAAGGACCTTCTCTTTATCCTTCTTGGACAAGAATTCTACAACGAATTTTCCTTCGCCTACTTCTCTTAATTGAAATCCCCTTCTTAGATTCCAAGCTGCAACGAAAGCTTGGGACATTCCTTTTAGATTTAAGGACTTCTTTGAAAGGCATCTTCCCACTAGCAGATTAGCGATCCCCTTCGAACTCTCCTCACCTGGTATTTCCTTAAAGTCAACAATTTCTTCCTCCTCCGTAGATAACTTGATTTTTTCAACTAATTTCGCTGGATCTGAAGAAGCCATCACTGCTATGATCACTCCCAAAGACAAATCACTACAATCACAAGAAAAAAAAGAAAAAACGAAGAACAGATCCACATGGGTAAAGAAATCCTAACACTCAGAAAAAGAGAGTAGGTAGAGAGAGACCACGAAGGGCCACTGGATCGTAATGATTCTAAAATTCTCAAAAGTCGCTGAGCCATTGGATTTGCAAAAATTTGTTGCTCCTTTTATTTCACGAACATACAAAATTTCTTTTAATTGTTTTCCCAAGTTAAATCTCGGCATAAATGAAATACATAAAGTAATATATTCTTTTTGGTAATAAAGCGCATCACTGGCAGAACATTTGTAATTCCTTGTTGCTCTTGAGAGTGCGCGTCAGTTACACAGTCAAGCAGTTTTCCCAAGTCCCATATTTTGAGCTGAAAGTGCCACCTCCATGCTGCTGTGCATACTCGCATATAACTGCACGAGCACAAACATCCCAAGCCCTTGCAATATCCCCAAGCGACATAGGTTGGGATAGGGTTCTCAGAGAGATGCCAAATCTCGACTTTGCCTTCATCGAGAGGTCTTCACTTTCCTTGCTGCTCAAGTATGAAGCCAACTTAGTTACCAGCAGGATATTTTCAGAATAGTAATACAGATAAATTTTAGTAATTTTTATTTGCTATAGCGTTTTGGGCATGCCTTGAGAGTTTTGGTACCAAGTCAACTGAGGGTTGACTCATTTCTGATTTAGCTCCCAAAACTTAGATTAGAAAAAGCGAAAATGTTGTTCTGTTACCTGATTTCAACGGGTAACTTGTCTAATAGCACTGGAGAGCAACAAGGATAATTTGTGGGCAACAATAATCTAAGAGGCTGAATTGGTGACTGCAAAGTAGTAAAGCGCTTAATATAAATACCAAAATCAGGGCACAATGAGCATAGCATTTCACATAAGGTCTGAAAGCCTACCATTTGCGCCGAGGCATACTGTGATTTTAAGTTTGGACTTAGAGCTACTGCAATGTAGGAGCACTTAACAATGGTTCCTTCACCCACTTCACCAGCTGTAGCTGGATCCACATCTTCATCGCAAACATCAACCACTGTGTCAATCAGTCGAAGATTTATTTCACATATCTCTTCCAAAAGGGCATGATTAGCCTGCAAAGACTCCATTCAAGATAAAACGAGCGTTAACAAATATGCCACTGCATCAATATGAAAGCAATTAAATTTTCTCTTGCACCATGTTTCTATTTCCCTATTTGCTGCTTTTCTTCCAAAGTAATACAAATTTTCTTAAACAATCCAAATATTTCAGCATCTTTCTCCAAAATTCAGTATTCTGATATTCATACATGAAACACCTTTTAGCCATACCACTGTTTAATATAATTTTTAAAATCAAGATATGGTTAACAACAGAGAAATTACTGAAAATTTTCAAGAATTTTATGACATTCCACATACTCAAATATCAATGACATCATATAGATTTGAATCTCATGCCATGAGAATCCTAAATACTGAGAAAAGTGCTGAGAGAAAAAAAGTAGAAACGAGAAAACTGATACCTCAGTTCGAGGTCTCTTGACACATGATGTTGCAGTTGACTCCAAATCAGATACGTCTGGACCACTCAACTTAAAGCTGTCACTTACACTGCCAGCTGATGATACAATATGCGATGGCATAGCGCTTGTGCATCGCTTCATTTTCCTTGTCCCAGTCATTCCATCTTGAGTGATAAAATTTCTCGCTTGAAGACGGCAACTTGTCATTGCTACTAAATCCTCGCCAACCGCGGCTCTAGACCCATTACCTGGGGCAGAACCAGCAATTCTGTCAATCATACTGACAACACAGCCGATGTCATTGACAGAAGCACTCAATGATTGAGAGGAAACGGATTTAACCTGCGAATAAAAATTATGGCATAAGTCAAACCAAACTAGAATCTGTGGTAGTGATGAGTAGAAAGAAGATAGAAGGGCCAGGACTAACCGCTCTCATCAAGCGCTCGATGGGTTGCTCTGTGACACTTGACTTGCCAGAAGCTACATTAGCTATAGCATTACCATGACCACCACCATCAGAACCAGTAAACTCTGCAAGCAAAGGTGAAGCTGATATCCCAGGAGTACCAATTGCAAGAGATGGAGCAGGTGGTTGAGAAACAGTCACTTGTTGCTGTCCTATGTTCCCAACAGCATTAGAGAGTGAAGATAACCCGGATATAGGTTTCTCGGAATCCCCTGGCATAGGGGATGGAGCTAATGGAGTTGAAGGAGATGGGACAATGAAAGGAGAATTTGCAGACTGTAAAGGAGTTCCCGCTTTGGTTAGAGATGACAGTAGATTTTGCTGATCACCCTGAGGAGAAGAGTGTTGTGACAACTGAGGAGAGGCAGCCTGAAGCAATTGAGGTGAAGATACGGGAAAGGATGCTCCTGATATCATCTGTTGATGGGTGTAAGCATTGCGCTGAAAGACACCAGATTTAACCCCCATCCCCTGTCTCATCTTCAGCTCATTGACATCATTCATCTGATGCACCTGTGACATTTGATGTGCCTGCATCTTTGCTTGCTGGTTCAACTGCTGCGGCTGGTGTTGTGGCAACATCTGTTGCTTCATCAACTGCATCCGGCGCTGTTTGAGCAACATCTGTTCTTGCTGCTGTTGTTTCAGATGCTGATGTTGAAGCATATTAGGATTTGACTGAAGGGGCATATTTGGTTGATGCATGTTAATCCCACTCTGCGATGAGAAATTGGTGGCATTGGCTTGTTGAGGAGCACTAACAGTATTCTGCTGTAAAGCTCCAACTGCTGTTTGCTGCAATGAACCCATGGCTCCTTGGCCTGAATCTAGACTAGAGGCTGCCTGCAACGAATTCAACATGCCCTGCTGTGATGTCGAATTCATCATTCCCGCCATGTTATTCTGCTGCATTCCCGTGGCTCCTTGCATGTTCATTGATTGAATTTGTGAATTCATTTGACTCTCATGGGACTGTACCTGAGAAACTTGAGACTGCGGCTGTTGTATGTGAGACTGGCTAGGCTGTCCTTGTTGCAGCGGAGGAACAGGCTTTCTCGCTTTATTTGAACTTATAAAATTTACAATCTGCTTCTCATAGGAGTTTATTTTCTCTTTGAAACCAGGCATAATATTATTTTTCTGAACCTGTAAGAAGTTTATTAGACGGTCTAGCATGGACACGAACAATTTTAGTTTTTCAAGCTGCTCTGACTTGGGTGGTTGAGGAAGAGAATCGTGCTGTAAAACCAAGAACCATGTACTAATAAGTTTCAGGAATAACAATAGAATTTCCAGTAATAATTCAATAGAATAACAGGAAAAAAAAATTTGTTTAGTTTCTCTTGTAGGTTCTTCCCTTTCTCCAGAATAGGTAATAATAACAGAACCGATATTGCCATCATTGTGCAACAAAAGGTCAGCGCCAGCACAATAATATTACTGAAAATGATAAACCTACACATGATAAGTGACACATAACTTGCAGAAACAAATATGACATCAACTAACTCACCATCTGTAACTTCGATGCAATTTTATGGTACATTTCATTCAGTTCTGGCAAATACATCTCCTTCATTGTTTTGATCTATAAAATAAAAAACAAAAACAATAAAAGTTATTTGTAGTGCTCCAATTCCTTAGTTGACACAATAAAAAGAGTCCAATATGCATGCATGAGTCACTGTGAAAATGAGAGTTAAAACAGAAGAAGGGAACATCACCCCCAGATGTTGACAAAGCATGCTTACATCCATAGAATATTAGAATGAAATGAAATGAAATGTTCCAATAAGTTAAGAGCATTGCACATTTTACATTGCGTCGTTTTAATTTTCCATGGACTAATTGAAGTTAAAAACAAGAAACTTTTTGAAAGTTCAATTATAAAATGAAGCCTAAACAATATATATAAACTTTGTTTAGTTCTTTTAATTCAAACCCAAAAAAGAAAAATGATTGAAGTTTTGTTCTTTTTGTTGTTTATGTCCTATTAATGTGATTACTATGGTTTCGAATTTGGGTAAGTATTGGTTGAAACCAACGGTCTACCTTGTCTGAACTCTAATTGGAAATCTTTCACTTCTATTTAGCAATAAGAACACCGACAACGGTAAAAAAAAAAAAAAAAAACCTTTTGGTAAACTTCCTCTTGCCAATCACCTCCGATAGTCTGTCCTGCAGTTGATTCAAGTGATGCTGCACACAGATAGCATAGTACATTTATGTAAACAAAGACAGCACATGCTATAAAGTACCATATAGGATCTTCACATCAAAGAACATAAGCTAGAACATCCCCATCAGATAAGGCTACGACCAACATAACTGGTTCAGATCATCATCATAGTTAATCTAAAAGAGCTGAATTTTTTTCATCTAGCAGCTAACACATAAAATTATACAAGTATAAAATAAAGAAATACTCGTGATAGTGAGCAAAGTGTACAAGAAAATAGGTTACTATCAATGACATCAGTAGCACAAGAAGCTACAGGGGAATGGTAGGGATCATATGGGCTAAACAGAGGTAGATCCAGAATTGAAAAAATTTATCTAATTTAAGACTCGTGATAGTGAGCAAAGTGTACAAGAAAATAGGTTACTATCAATGGCATCAGTAGCACAAGAAGCTACAGAGGAATGGTGGGAATCATTTGGGCTTAACAGAGGCAGATCCAGAATTGAAAGCATTTATCTATTATAAGAGCAAAATTGTATCTGAAGTGAATATTTTAAAGAACATCTACCAAATATCAGTGCCAATATCATCTAACTAGATTGCTAAACCCTTCGCAAATCACTCAAAAAGTTAAAAAATAAACAACTTATGCTTGATATTTGAAGATATATGAAACAATGAAATAACTTTAGGAACTTTGCAAAATATATTTAAAAACAACGATTCAAATGCAGATAATCATATGATTAAGCAGCAAGGATGCATAACATACTTGATGATGTCTCTGGAATAGGTCTTTGCAATTGATATAACTGTTTTTGTTGATCAATTACATTTTGTTGCTGAAGCAAGGATCCTGGTGCTTGAGTTGATGCTTGGAATCCTGGCTGCATATCTCGCTGTATTTGATTAGGCTGCTGCTGCTGCAGTCCCAGCTGTTGTTGCAACTGATTTGGTTGTGATTGCCTCTGTGAAATCAGTTGCTGCTGTGATATCTGTTGTTGTGTTTGCAGCCCCTGAGTTGGCAACATGTTTGTGACATTTTGTTGGGTTTGCTGCTGCAGCGGAACCTTGGCACGTTGCAACATGTGCATCGATTGCTGATTACTTTGCATGGTCAAATTTCCAGGTTGGTTTCCAAGTAGCTGCTGTTGCTGTTGTAAACCAGGGGCATTACTTTGCGATAATTGCTGTTGATGCATGCCTGAGAGGTTATTTTGCTGGGCTAATAACTGCTGCTGCATATTCTGAAGGTTATTTTGCTGCTGCAACCTTTGTTGTTGTTGTTGCTGTTGCTGTTGCAGGTCTCCAACATTATTCTGTTGCGCAATTAACTGATTTTGCTGCACATTTGTAGCATTTGGTTGTTGAGTCATCAGATGCTGCTGTTGCTGCTGAGTTGGCAAAAGCGATTGCTGCACCACTGGCGCTGGCTGTTGATGAATATTAGCAGCATGTTGCTGCTGTCTAAGAACAGACTGTGGATGTTGAAGCATAGATTGTCCTGATTGTTGAGCTGAAGATGGCTGGTTCTGTTGAAGAGCAGAGACATTACCCGATTGAATCATGGAAGGTTGCCCAATGGTTGATGTTTGCATACTAGATTGCTGAGAAGTTGACTGTAATAGGTTCTGTTGTTGTTGTTGTTGTTGTTGCTGCTGCTGCTGCTGCTGCTGCATGTGAGATTGTACAAGCGTCTGCTGAAGATTTCCCTGCTGGTGCAACTTCTGCTTCAAAAGTTGTTGTTGATACATAAATTGCTGAGAATTTTGCGGTTGTTGTTGCTGCTGCTGCTGTGGAACAACTTGTTGCCTTCCAGGCATTTGTCTTTGAGAATTAGCAAACATATTAGACAGTACCCCCTTTCCCATTGAATTCCCTGCTGAGCTCAGAGGAACTCCAGAAAGATTCTGCATGCTAGTATTATGACCAACAGCACCAGGGATAGAATTTTGTGATAGGCCAGAAACAGGAGGCAGTGCAGATGTCAAACTGGCAGAATTCTGAACCCCTGTGGATCCCAAGTTATTCGGGATATTCTGTGATAACATTTGCTGGTGTACTTGAGACTGGTTAGCTGACAATGACATAGGAAGAGGCTGCCCTTGATTGTGAACTTGAGGCTGCATATTATGAGATGCTGCTCAGGATAGGGGGGAAACTAAGTCAGAAAATAAAAAATAACGTTTTAAAGAAACAGACAATAGACTCTTGTAAACTAAATGTCTCAATGCTAGTATTTCCTTTATGCCTTTCCGTTAAAGAGTTTAATATTTCAAGTTCCAAATGTTATCAGCAAAAGAGAGCAAGAAGTTAGTGTACAATCCTTTTTATTGTTTTGCAGCAGAATTGACCAACAATCTCGAGCTCAAGAAGCTGTATTAAATCATGGGGTTGGACTAAGATTTGAAAATTTCTTAAGCTCAATTTAGGAATTACCTCCAGAATCAGGGGGTCTGTTGTTGCCAGAAGAGTTGGAGGGTAGAGAATTGGGAATTGTATTTTGAGATTTAGACTCCATAGTAAGCATCTTCATAGATATTTTCCGCAAATAATCAGGCTGGAAGAAGATAAATAATATGTTAGATATCGCAAATATCAACTTCTAAATCTTCCCAACTTTTTTTACTGTTATCCAACTTTTTACTCATAATCTAATTTATTTCCCGCCTTTCTTGCAGTTCAGATAACACCACCATTCTCTCTGAGTATAAGAGATGTAGAGAACTAATAAAAAAAATTTAACTCTTGCACTACAACATACCTGACTCACAGCAGCAGTGAAAATCTTTTCCTCAAAACGCACAGCTATTTTCTTCAGCTCTTCTAGTCCCTCTGGGCCAGAAAATGGAAGATGTCTCTTCAAGGTCTCCATTCTGTGTATGGAAAACAAATAATTTCTCGATTATATCAGCTAAACTATATAAACTAGGAAAAGTGCATGCCATATTTTTCTCCATATCATTTCTTCATCTCACATATTTTCATCGAGGTGACAGACAATGAAATTTTATTGTTAAGCTCAGTCTTGAGGTTTGCATTTTTAGAAAGTGAACCTTTTTGCACTAAATAGTAAAATTCATGCTCTCTTAGATGCCACATTGAAGTTATTTGTACAAGAAATAATTTTATAAATTTATCTTGTACATAAAACTTCGAGATCTCCAAGACGGCCCCGAGCAATAACCATAAGCTACTTTTAACATGGCAAACGACTACCTTGTAAGTTGTGACCATGGTATACAACAATTATGCCAAGCAAAGGTTCATTCAAATATAATATACAAAAACTAATATTGTAATTATGCCAAGCAAAAGTTCGTTCAAAACTTAAAATGTGATTATGTCAGTATGAGATGAAGAAACCACACATAAGAAAAAATATGTTAGAAAAAATGAAATACTAACATCTTAGTGACAATTCTTTGCCGAGAATCAGGTGGCAACTGTGTTCTCCAATCACCTCCTGTCTCTACAGAAGGTTCAACACCTTGGGCTGCAGTAGGTCTCCAATTATTGTTCTCCATCCAACAGTTACCTGCAAAAAGAGAAAGCATAAGACTTTAAACTTCAAAGATGAAGCTGGTTCTGGGCCTAGAATTGGGAAAGCTTGCTAGAAAGTTGCAACAAAACAGTAATCGGAAACCGTTTTCACAATTGGATCGCTGAAAATTCCTATATACAAGCACAAGCAGTTTTTAAAAGGAATTATTAATTGACGAAGCAGAGTAGTAGAAATCACAGAACAAAGGGAAACCGAGGAAAATCATAGGTCGAGACCGCGTAGAAAGTTTCTCTATGTATTCTTGTAAATTTATACCGATAACAATTAAGGAACAGATAAAGAAGCAAATACCTTGAATTTGAAACCCTAGGCCCCTAATTCCTGGTTGAGACTTGGGAGGAAGCAAGAAAAATAAATAATAACGAGGGGCTAGGACAGCGATCGATGAACTCTAAATGATGATTAAGGCGTCGACGTTAATTTAAATTGAGATACCGGCGAGGTTGCGTCGATGATGACGGTTAATTCGACATTGTTACGAGATAGTGAGCTAAGCTTTGAAGATAAAATTTCAACAAGGGCAGAGACGAAGGACAACAAATTAATGTCAGGACTAGACCGGCGGTTAATTTATAAGATATTACGAGCCAGCTGGATGGATCAAATCGGCACATACCTTACAGAACTACACATCTGAATATACATTGGGCCTCAGTCTGATCTAGACCTGTTCATTGCTGTACACCGCAGTCCGGCCTTAGCCAACTTTTCCGGGTTACGCTTTGGATATTTATTCTTTTGGAAATTAAGTAAAAAGTCGTAATACAAATATTTCACCTAAATTTTTTATGATATTACAAAAAAATTTATTCAAGTTTCAGTTTTACATTATTATGGAAAAACTATTTCAAATTCAAATTCTTTCTTTACGCTTCAGATATATATAACAAATGCGTTAAAACAAGTATTGGTGAAGAACAAAACAAACAGAAATATATAGTAGATATATAACATATATATAACACATGTACATATAGCAGACATATAATAGGTATATACAAGAGTAAAAAGAATTCTTAAAAATGTATTTTCATAAATAGTAAACTAAAACGTGAACAAAATTGATAATTTTCCTTTATTTTTCAGCTTTGCAAGTTATAGACTGGTTTGATTTCTACAAAAAAAAATACTCAATGTTTGGTCCATTAAATAAGTATTTACATAATTTATATTTAATATTTGGTTTAGAGTTTTATACTTTCATCTGTTGTAATTTTAAACTTAAATATAAGGGTAAACTTAAAAAACGTATCATGTGATTTCGATCAAATTAAAACGAAGGTTATGGTATCATGAGTCGTAAAAAGGGTATGTGATTTTACACTGTTAACTATTAAGGGATTTTATGTTAACAACTTTCAAATTGATGACATAGCATATGAGCATTTTTTAATAATTGCATGCACTCTTCTTCTTCCTCTAACATAACCCTAGAATCAACTAATATATAACAAATGCAAATTTCATCCCAGTCGCCTTCACCATCACCTCATCGCTATTGATAACAACCTTCTCTTCCTCTTTGGCTTCGATGGTGGTAGGTGCAACACTTCTGACTTAGACTCTTCACTGGTAGATGTAGCGGCGACGACTGAAGTTTCCTCAATCTCCTTGACTCTTCCTCGATCTTCTCCAAGGTAGGCTAAGGCTCGGGTTTAGGTTTAGGTACCGGAAGCAGGTTAAATCTGCCCATAACCTCTTTGTTGGTAGAAAATGGTCTTAGATATTGTGCTGAATCTCTATTATTGTTTTTTTTTGGTATAATATCTGTTAATGAATAAGGTTGGATTGATGAATTCTATAAAATTGTTGAGAAAATAAATTGATATGGATGGATTTGAAACAAATACAGACCGATTCGTCGAAACTATGTTACCCGTTTAACCACCATTTCTGATCAAATTCTGCCACTGTGGTTGTAACTCGATTTCCAACAACCCATCTAGTTGGTTTTTTCTGCTTTAGGAGTTGGCATTAAGAACAAGTCCAACCATTTCCCCAATTTCCATTCCCAAACCCAATTTTGTAGGATCGACAATGTTTTTTGTCCAATCATCTTCACCATTTTGCTTATACAAATTCAAATTCATGTTAAAATAATAATATTTTATTATTAAACCGATAAAAAAATAATAAAAAATCTAAAAGTAATATTATTTTAATCCATCCCCCAAAAATAATATTCTTTTAATTCATTATCCAAAATGGGAAATTGATAGATATTCTTTATATTTGGAGAACCTCATTTTAAAGATATTATTTATAGGGAATGGTTAAACTTATAACCGTTCTCCATGTTCATTTCCCATTTTGGGGAATTCCTTAAATTGGAGAACCGTTGGAGTTGCTCTAGGGGTTTAGAAATGGGCACTGTGACTACTTTTCCTTTGTGAGTATTGCTTTGTTCCTTTGTTAATCTGACCCTTTATTTCTTTTTACTTAAATATACAGAGTTTATGGACGAGTTGGACTGAGTTGGATTGAGTTTGATATCAAATTGTTTAAATGAAGACGAGGAAGATGAGTGAATATAAAAGAAATTTATGTTTCATAATTTACCCTCTGCCACGTGATAAATGATTATTGTGCTAACAAAAAATCCTTTAATTATCAACGGTACGAAATCAAAGATTCTCCTTTGTGACCTATAATACCATAAAAGTCCTCTTTTGAAAATGATCGAATTTCAGGATTCTATTTTTAAGTTTATCCTAAATACAATAACATACTATTATCAAATAATTTATGTAAAAACATTAATATTTAGATATATTTATCTAATTTTTTTAATTTAATTTATCATTTTCTTGAAAAGAATTTATTATAAATGATTTGGAAATGATCTCACCCGACCATATCCCAAAGTTTTAAAGTATAGGTTGAGAGCGGTTTGGATTAATATTTTTAATATAAAATCCGATGAAGACTATTGAAGCCACCCTATGAACATGCTGCTGACTTTTTTTATTTACTTTTTTTTTTAAATTCTTGCTCTTGGGTTAACTTGATTTCAAGGTTTTAATTAGTGTTAATATTACATTTTTCTTAACCCGAAGACTTATAAAAACAATTAACTTTAAATTTTGTTTTTTTTTCGGTGAACAGTGAGTTGCAGCAAAAATTAAACAATGAACCAAATAAGCAATTGTGATTAGCGCTTATGCAACTGAAGATATGAATTAAAATAAAGGACGAAAATCTAGACAATGAACAGCCATATGAGTCTAGAAGGGCAATTAATTGTTCGTGATAAGTTATTCGAACAAGACAGAAGAAGAAGCGGTTGATTGATGCAAGAATAATTTGGTTAAGGAGGAGGCTCACATGAAAGATTTATTAAAAAGGTGGGATGGGACCCATTATACAATCCTCGTATATATCAGATATTTTCATGCTAGAATAAATTAGATGAAAATTTTCTTAAAACTTTATTTGATTGGTTCAGTTCTTTTGTGAATATTTTGTCATTATTTTCTGGAAACATTAGTTAATAATTTAGCATATGAATGTTAAGGGTTGGTTATACGAAGAATGGTGTGGATTAGTTTTTTATTAAAAATATAAATGATTATAAGTTATAATGGTTGTCAAATTTGGGTCACCTTCTCGAACCAGTGAACGTAGATGGTCAAGGATTAATGGCTTAACCGGGATAAAAACGGGTTTCAACCGATTTTAATAAATATATTAAAAATTATTGTTTTAAATATTTTATAATGTAGAAATATGATATAATAAAATAATAAACTAAATACACAACACAAAGAATAAGATGTAAATTAATATGGAAACACTTATTTTACGAATTTTTGATTTTTCCCATGATTATCACAATTCATTAAAAATATCAAAATCATTAGTCGATTGTATTTAAAATGTAATATTAAATTTCTAAAACCTTCGTTTTGTATCCAATAAAAAATAGAATGGTATAAAAAGCAATTCAACATTTCACTTCACGAATTTTGAAATTGAAATTTAAAAATGAGATGAAAGAGTAAAAGACTCATTAAAATTAACTTTACTAAATGTTTAGATCGTTTAAACTTTATATGTTATAATTAAATAGGCTTATACTTAAACATAAAATGAAAAAATAGATTTCAATCTATCCATGAACCCTACACAGATCGTCATGTTAGTGTTTCAACCGACCGGTCAATGAATTTCTAATAAGTTAACTATATAAAGGATTTTTTTTAATATCACCCAACACGTTCTCATCATCGGATCTTAGTTTTACCAATTCGATATACCAGATCAGATCTTACAACGTTTAAGCAAAATTTATATCAAAGAAGTATTGTATTATACAAAATTAAATATTATTTATTTCAAGATTTACCCGTAAAAAAATAACAAGCAATTAAAAAATTACAGTGGAAAAGGTCAAATGAAGAAAAGTAACTAGTAACTGGACAAGTTGTGCTTTATCTCTACCCGTGTTATTATCCCGTGAAAAAGGGACTATCCCGTTCCCTTCATAAAAGGGTAAACTTTAAAAAATGGACATGTGGTTTGGGTCATTTTCAAAATGGATATTGTATTGGATTTTATGGATCTCAAACGTGGCAAAGGACAATTTGGGACACTTAAAATCCAATACAAGACCCGTTTCGAAAATGATCCAAACCACATGTTCCTTTTTTTAAGTTTACCCTAAAAAAATAGGCTTAATACATCCCCAGGTACCTCAACTTGGCACTAAAAACCTACTGCCCCCCTCAACTTACAAAAGGACCCCGTAGCTACCTGAAGTTTCAAAAAACGCTCCTTTTAACTACCTCCGTCCCACTTAACCAGCCTACCCA
>CAOJBI010113251.1:0-10810 GCA_948277035.1 Euphorbia corollata
AAAACGAAATAAATATTTTTTCTGCTCTAACACGTCAACAAATATTCACATTTGTCAATGGAAAAATATCACGTAAGTGACCGTCAGAAACTTAGCATAGTCGTAAAGGTTGTAGGGAAATATGTGTTTTCCCTAGTTAAGATTAATTAGCCAAAAATCAATTAATTAATCGCTTGTTAAATTGTAATTAGAAGCAGTTGCGATAAAGAAATGGCAAGAATTAGTGGAATGAATCAATAATATGATATGTGAAACCTTAATTTATTAATATTAAATTAATTCATTGCAGTTAAAGGCTAAATGCATTAAAAACCTTTTGCATTTGGCACTTGATGTCATCGTAAACTTTCAAAAGTTACAAATTAATTTACTTAATGTGGTACAAGTTTACTAGTTTGTCTTCTGTCCATCAACGTTATGTGTCAGAATATGATTGATTTGACTTTTCAAATAGGCCTAATACATAGTTCGCCCCTAAACTTGTCCCCAAAAACCAAGTGTCCCCCTGAATTTTAAAAAGCACTCGGTTCCCCCTAAACTTGTAAAAATGCACCAGTTAACCCCCTCAATTGTAAAAAATCACATATTTGCCCATTGATTGCCACGTGTAACTTCTGATGAAGAGAGAAAAATGACATATTTGAAAAGGCAAACCAACCCGAATGTAACACGTGGCATCTAGGGGGCATAGTGATACTTTTTTACAAGTTGAGAGGATGAACATATGCTTTTCAAAGTTTAGGGGGATATTTGATTTTTGAGGACAGATCTAATATCTAATCCACCTATCTCCGACTAGAAATTGATCGTTGAGGGAGAAAATTTATGCAAATTTATGCACTTTTACAAAGTTCAGAGGACTAATTCAAAATTTTAAAAAACTTCAAGATGCCATTGTGCTAAAGTTGTCAAATCTAATGGGTCTTGATGTATTTTGACCAAAATTAAAAAAAAAAAAATAGGTGTATGCATAACATGTCAATGCATTCATGCATCATACATGCTCAAAACAGAATCAATGGGAGAGTTGAATCTGTTATAAAATGAACGGAATCTAATTAAGTGATGAATTAATTAGAGGGACGAATATTCATGAAATGGAAAAGAATAAATTGTTGCAACAAAGGATTAATGGTGGGATTTTTTCACTCCACAAATTCATCCATCATGTTGTGATATGGGATCCGGATCAGATTTAAATTTAATTGGATTAAAGTTCCAGTAAATTAAATGGGTAAGGAAAATATTAATTTTAAAATCGAGGTGATTTAAAATCTTATAAAGGTTAAAAATAGTACTAACTTTTACATAACGGTGTTCAAAAACTGAACCTAACCTAAATAACTGACCAAACCAATGAAATTCGGTCTTTTTGATTTGGTTTTCGATTTAAATGGTTCAGTGTTGATTATACATTTTATATATTTTCAGTTTTTTATATCGTTTTGGTTTTAATTGAAAATAATCGATATAACCGAACCAACTGATTAATTATATCTACTAAACAATTAATTAATATTTTGAATTTAAATAATTTAATTTTAAAACATTTATTTTCGTAACATAAATATTAATGATATTACCCCTATCTCTTATGATTACATAAGAATATAATTTATTACGTTGTTTCCTTTTAATTTAATTTTTTATTTATTAATTACAAATCCTCTATGTGTATGAACTATTTAATGTGTCATTTATTTTTGTTATTTCAAATTTAATGTTATAGTAATTTCATTGAAATTTATTAGAAATTTAAGATATAATATATCAATTTACTTATATAATAAAAGCATTATTCATTAAATTTCAAAAATAAAAATAGAAAACAGACACATATAATAATTCGATTTGATTCGATTCGATTATTTCTTTATATCGATTTAGTTTCAGTTTCAAATTTTTAAAGTATTTGATTTTCGGTTTAATCGATTTGGTTGTATTAGTCAACCGAACCAACCGAATAGGCCCCTACTTTTAAGTCCCCTGCTTCTATATTTTATATATTTTGGTTTCTTTGTTTTACATATACAAAATCACATCATGACTCCCAAAATTTTGACACTCTCGTTATGGTTTATTATAATAAGAAAATAATAAAAGTTATATACTAAAACCTAACGTACGGCAGTTTTATCTATTGGCTAAATTTTTTTCAAAGTTCTCGTGGAGAAGAAAAGCGAAATTAAGTTTTCGATCTTTTCTTCCCTATTTCTATAAAAGTTTTATAATGCTGTTTTACGCTGAATAATTCACGATTGTTATTTTTTTAGTTTACATAAGGGGATCGATTTCGATTTTGATAGTTTTTTTATTATTAATTGGACTTCATCTGCTTACATGATACTTGTTGATCGTTTAAATAGAGACTCAATTTATATCATTTAAACAAGATTATCATAGATATGCAACAATTATTGATGTTATGACGTACATAAAAATTGTTATGGCCTTGGATCGAAAAGTTCATTTTTTATATTTATTTTTTTAGTAAGACTTGTCACATGGCTAGTTTATCTTGTGTAAAAACAAGTTTAATCTGTTTGTGTTATGTACTGTCTTCTTTCGATGATTTTTTAACTATGATAACGTGTTTAAAGTAGATTTTGAATTATCTATATTAATCGGTCAATGAATTATAATACATATTTATTAGTTAAAGTAACCGAATCGTCGACATGTAAAGAAACATAACTTCATGTTTGTTATGTATTTGCTGCCTAGTTAATCCCTCGACTTGCAACTTATTTTAATTCTCAATGTATTTACCTTTAATTGATAGGCAACCTATTAATAAACATTTATTTCCATTTGATTAGACTGTTGAAAAGGGTGGATATGAAGTTTGTGCACGTGATTTTTTCGCATTAATTATCGCCTAATCGTAACTTATCATTATCCTACTATTTCTTCTGTCCACCAAACGTGATTAATCACATACCAAAACTTTTATTCAGTTAAGGCCATGGTTTTCAGACCCGGACCGGTCATCGAACCGGTGAAAGGAGAGGATCATGGATTCAAGGTTCAACCGGATTAAATCGGTGGTCGAACCGGATTTTCTTTAAACATATAAAAATACTAATTTTTTTAATATTTTGGTATTAAATATATAAATATAAATTATATCTTACCAACAAATAATAATAGTTTATGTTAATAATTCATAGTTCATATTGATACTTCCGATAAAAATGAAACACAATATAATTTCGTGAAATAATGTATAATTAATAGTTAGTTTGATTGGAATTAGAGCATAGTTTATAAATTAGATAAGAAAATTAACAAATTGGATTTATAGTATATGAAAATTACAAATTCAAAGAGTATGAACTTTGAAAACAATATATTAAACTAAAAAATATAATTATAGACAAATAAATTGGTGTTAATTTGATTTTAAAAATTTAAATGTCTTTAGGTTTTTTATAAAAAATTTAAATCTAATTAAAAGAAATATATTTAAAATATAATACATTTATTTAGATTTATACAATATATTAAATAAAAAGTCAAATATATTTTTTAAGTGAATTTAAAATAAAAAAATAATTTCATGTGAAATAGTTTAAAATGTAATATTTTATGATATATAATTATAAAATAAAAATATAGTGTCAACTTGATATAGTGATGCAGTGGTAGAGTATATGTTTTGGAAGTCAAAGGTTATGGGTTCAATACCTAGCACCAACAATTTATTTTTCAAATTTAATGACCCACTAAACCGTTACTGGTTGAACCGGCCGGTTTTCGGTTCAACCGGCCGGTCCAACCGGTCAAACTGCGGTTCTTGACTTTGTCAAGAACCGCATGAAACCCGACCGGACCAGGTACCGGTTCCGGTCGAACCCGGTCCGACCGGCCGGTCCGGTCCGGTCCGGGTTTCAAAACCATGCATTTTTCAAGGTTCAATTTCATTCCAAATGATTGGAAGATGTGAAGTGCTTGAGCTAGGTCGTAAGTGTGGTCTTCGATCTTTTTTATTTTTACGATCATGTCATCTACGTACACCTAGATGGTTTTTCCAATGTGTTGTTCAAATATTTCATTCATCAAACGCTGGAATGTAGCTCCCGCGTTCTTGAGTTTGAATGGCATGACGGTGTAACAGAATACTCTTGTTGTGATGAAAGTCATTTTTTCCTAGTCGTCTTTGAACATGGGAATCTAGTGATATCTAGCAACCGCATCTACGGATGAAAGCATTTGGTGGGCTATTGTAACATCAATGATTTGGTCAATGTTTGTAAGTGGGTAACAATCTTTCGGACATGCTTTATTAAGATTGGTGAAGTCCACATACATGCGTTACTTTCTGTTAGCTTTCTTGACGAGTACTAAATTGGCAATCCATGTTGGGTGTTTAGATTGTCGAATGAATCCTTCTTTCCACAACCTTTCCACTTCTGCTTGTATCGTTATTTATTTTTCTCTTGACTGGTTCCGACACTTTTGCTTGATTACCTTTGCTTTCGGGTCTACATTTAGCCTATGCCTTACAACCTCAAGGGATATTCCCTTGATGTCTTTGGAATCCAAGGAAAACACATAGACATGTGCTATGAGGTAAATCCGCTATCTCTTCAAGTGAGACATTTGTATTTTCTATCTATTTAACCAAATCACCAGGTTTAAAACCATCAAAATGCCCCCATCCGCCAAAATGAATTAACAAAACTCCTACAAGATAAAAAATTCATCAACGGCTTTGGATCTGTTAATAGGAATATCAAAACCCTCCTTCAAACGAATGGCTCTTAAGACGTCATAGTTATACTTTGACAATTCTCTCTCAAAGGCCAAAGAGCTTGGATCCAAGGCACATTCATTCCAACGGGTAGGAAAAGGAAAATCCATCGGTGATGATAATATAAAAAAATCGGATTTCCAAACACCAGAGAGCCTTTGACTCGAGTGAATAGTAAGGGTCGCACCTCGAGGTTAGAAACTATAGTGCTTTGATCGATAATGAGAGCGCACTGAGTATAATCTTCGAAAAACGGTATCAGTTAATCATAACCCCTTTTTACGACATAACCAATACACCCCCACCAACCGCTTCCAACCATTTCGATGGATTTGCGAAGGACACATCCAGAACTCTTTCAAAACTTCAACAAAAAAGGGGAGCATTAGAAAGCGAATCCCACTCTCCAATTGACACTCATACACTATTAGTTTTCGAAATCCGAGATCATGGTTCGCCCTAACATCGTTTGAGCAACTGCTTAACCTATAGGGCCAATTTTGTGATACATTAATGAGATAGTGGGAAAATTCGCATTTAACAAATAAGAGTAGGTTGCGGTGACAGAACAATCCTCCGGCCAAGCCGGATGGCAAGGCTTACCGGCGCTCATCCTTCTTAGTTAGTCGCTTGCCCGTAAACGGAGATACAAATCCAAACATAATAAACCAATCCTTTCTACAGACAATTTCGAACTATCACAAAAGCTAAAAACAAGATGACAATGAACAAAAAAAGGGATAGCCAGATCCACTGTCGGGGCAGAGAGAGCGAACCCTCCCAGTGAATAATCAGGCCGTTCCGACGAGCCACCATTACGAGATTCCTTTACCCCCTCCAAGCCTTCACTCATGGCTCATTATAGGATAAAAATAAAAGAAAAATGCAAAGAAGGAAAGGAAGAAGAGAACTCACCTGTAGAACAAATCCAATCCCCAATGCAAGAAGCTTCACCATTCTAAATAAAGACAAAAATACCCTATATTTAATAAACTCTAAAGCCGCTGCCCAGCCTGCCCTCCCACTCCAAAAAAAAATTATATTCAAAACTGTTCCAATTCCTACCGCCTACAAAATAAATCAATCATATCTCTCAACAAAGGAAAATAATAAAATAAAGATAAATGAATTAAATGCGACACGTCAAGCTTATAACTACAAATATATCCAACTAAGGAAAAACTCAAATTTGGAGGGGGGGCATATCGTATGGACCCTCTCCTATCCAGTCCACTCAATTGATACGGCCCAAAGCCCACGACCCATTATAGAAAAACTTTATAAAAGACACCCACTTTACAACCTAAGGTAGGTATTGGTTCTATACTTAGATTTTTTTTTCATTAAAGATTATTACCATCTACTCTAATACTGACAAAGGCATTGGAGGGGCTTTAACTAACCCCTATGTCTCTCTCTTTGTTAAAAAATCGCAGGTATTCACCTTTGGAGAGGACCAACCGTACCACATGGGAGCCTTGATGAAGAAATATACATGGTTTTGCCAGCTAGAGTAACAACTAAGGTTCCAAATGTTGTTTGTAAATTAATCACTATATAGACTAAAATATGCTAGTAGGCAATGGAATTCAACTCTTACAGCTTCTTTAATAAATAAGGGATTTGCACAATCTATCGCGGTTTCTTCCTTATTTGTAAAACAAGTTTGTGATATTTTTATAGCTCTTACAGTTTATGTGGATGATGTTATTATAGCTAGTGATAATGAAGATAAAATTAAAGACATTAAGAGTTATTTACATAAATGCTTAACTATAATTGATTTAGGGAAATTGAAGTTCAAACTAGGTCTTTAAATTGCTAGAAATAATTTTCGAATTCATGTTCATCAAAGGAAATATACACTTGATCTTCTGGACGAGTATGGCTTTCTAGATTGTAAGCTATGTTCCACCCTTATTTCTATAGATATCCAAAGAAGCAAAATCTATGGATAATAATAGAAGCTGTTGCAAGATGATTGGAAAATTGCTATATTTGACAAACACAAGGCCTAACATCACTTACGTAATCCAACAATTGTCACAGTATTTGGAAAAGCCAAATGAAAGCCATCTTACAGCAACATATATATCACATGCTAAGATACCTTAAAGGACAACCAACACTTGGAATTTTTTACTCATCAAATCCACACTTGAAGTTGAAGGATGACACTGACTCAGATTGGGGAACTTGCACCGAGACCAGGAAGTTAATCACAGGGTGTTGTGTCTTCTTCATGACTCTTTGATTTCATGGAAATATAAGAAACAAAACATTGTTTCAAGGAGCAGCTTTGAAGTAGAATAAAGAGCAATGACCTTAACAACAACAGAGATGTAATGGTTAATTTACTTGTTGCAGAATTATTATTTTGTGATAACATCTTAACCATTTATATTGCCAAGAATTCAGTATTTCACAGGAGAACTAAATACCTTGACATTGGTTGTCACTTTACAAGAGCTAAAGGTCAAGCTAGCATTGTTCATTTAATGTCAGTTTCCTCTCCAAATCAGTTGCCATATATGCTACCCAAAGCTTTGCACAGTGATTTCCAACTTACGGGGATATTAGAATTAATGATATAAAGTGTTTATTTAGTATGAAAGTGTACTCTTAGAGTTAATTATTAAATAAGGCTAGTTTAGTCATATACTAATATATAATCATTATTACCCTTACTTTTTTATCTTCTATATTCAAGGTTTCTTCTGTAATTTTCTTTTTTGTTCCTTAATGGATTCAATCCTTCATTCTCTCTCTCTCTCTCTCTCTCTCTCTCTCTCTCTCTCTCTCTCTCTCTCTATCGTTCATGGTTATTGTGAGCGGGTGGTCCTTTGCATCAAGGATTTCGAAAGAGATGGGTCGAACAACGCGAGGCATGAATTCGCCCGAATTTTGGTTTCTTAGAGAAGAAGAGGTGTTTGCTCTCTAGGGAGTAAAATTCATTTAAGAGAAATCATTTTCAATTTGATTTTCTTAAAAATAATGATAAAAATAATAATATAAGGTTAATACCTCATTTTATGGAAAAAGAGTCGCAACCTAGTTCAGCTCCACCGGGAATTGTGGTATATTGATCCGTGATGGGATTTTTATGCCTTAAAAATAGAGATTTTGAGTTCGGATATAATAGTTACTAATTTATTCAAAAATCGAGAATCGTGACTTTAAATGATAATTTTGACATTACGAGGGCTTAATAAAGTAATAAAAGTAAGTCGGAAATTCGGCAGAGTAATGGTGCTACTTGGGATTTTCCCATTGTATTCGGACGGAGTTTCCCCTAAGTTGGGATATCCAATCTTTACCTTCAAGCTTGTTCACACATATCAATGCATTTTATTGAAAAATTTACTCAAGCATGCAATATCGAATGAGTAAAAATAAATGTAAAATGTTTAAGGCTTAGTGCCAATACCCTCGGTTACCTTTTCGTTGTTCCAGGATGACGTGAGAGCCGGTTCAGGATAGAGAAAAGTTTGAAAAGAAGAAGAATAAAAGCGTTTGTGGCGGTTTGAATGCGTTTTGACTCGAATTATGGCTATAATCATGAGTAAAACTGATTTTGAACAAGTTTTGACGAGTTTAAATTGAAAGTTTCTGAGAGAAACTTGATTCAAATCGAAACTCAAGTGATTTGAGTCGAAAAAACTTCAATCTGGAAGAGTTTTGACGCGTTTGGGAGCGAAAACTAACGGAATTTTCTCTGGGGAAAACCGGGATCCATAACTTGTTGAAATCGGAAGGAGGAGCACCCCTTATATAGCACATAGGGAATTAGCCCGCGGGCTAATTACCTATAGGAGGCAAAATCCCCCAAATCAGGGAAGTCTATAGGTGCAGGGGGCCTGCCGAAGATCGAGTTTTGATTTTTTTTTTGCAGGTTTTTAGCCCCGTTTAGTGAAACCGGACTTTTCGAAATGCGATTTTCGATTTTAAAAATTTACGAGTAAAATAAATACGACAACTCGGCTCCATTTGGCTCGTGTCAAATCCATAATTCGAAATAGGTACGTATCCTCATTGGGTCGAACGAACTGTGCTAACAGCTATCTAGTTAATAATAAGTACCCAGACAACTAAAAAAAATCTCGCGAGAGGAAAAAAAAAGTAGCAAATCACTAAACAACAATTTGGTGGCCATCAATTTCTTAGAAATCAAATAAAAAAGTGTGGGGTTGTAGATTCAATCCATACAATATACAAATTTATTTTCCATAAAACTACAATAACAATCATGGACCAAACAATGACAAGTAAACCAAGTAAAACAATACCCTATTTTATTAAATTTATAATTATTAAATAAACTTATTCTAACTTAAACTTCTATTGAAAATAAATAAATTGGATCTAAAATAATATCGGAACTCTTCAAATTCCGTATCCATAAAAAATTATTGAAATTTAAACTAGACCTGTTCATGGATTTGGCTTGGCGTCTAATGAAATTTTACCTTAAAATGTTCACTCTTCCAAACCAATGGCTCGGGTTTACTTAAAAGATATACAGTAACACTAAAAATTATTCATCTAAATTTTATTCCAAAATTTATGAAACACTTTTTTAGATTTTTTTTATTTATATAAAGAAAAATCCACACTCCATCCATATGCATTACCGACCCGTGAGACTGGTCCACATCCGTTCTTTATAGGATGAGTTTGGACTAGTTAATTGGAGAATAGGCCCGACTCGAACCCGAAATGACACGATTGAAATATAAGATGAACTTTATTTTAATATTAAACCAAAAATAATTATATATATATATATATATATATATAATATTTATCTTTGAAAATTTCAACTTTTTTTTTATAAAATTTATCATCTAAATTCAAATTTGAGTATTTGTAATTATGTTTTATAAGTAATTTTTTCTTATAAAATAAAGGTTATGCACGGCTTGGACCTGACATGTATAGTTTTTATAGGATGGGTTGAGCTTGTGTTTTATTTACTTAGGCCTGTTTGGGCTTGACATTAATCCCGCTGAGATATACTTGTATGTGTATTCGAACATGTGACATCTAAGATCACAGCTCTGATCTCTATCATCAGGCCAAAAAAACATTCACCACTACCAAATACTTTATACATATATAAGACTTATATCAACATTTTTTGAGACATATGGATTTTCGAAGAGGTTGAGTTTCGAATCCGGGACCTCCCATCAACATTATCATCCTACCTTTGTTTTGAGAGGTGTACCAATTGAGTTACACTCAAACCTAACTTATACTATTATACATTACAGACTTGGTTGGACTTAGATATGTTCGACAGGCGGGCTGGGCCGGGCTTGATCAGGCTTTTGATTGAAAACACCAACCCAAGCCCAGTCTAAGCCCATACTTTAGAATTTCAGGCTCAAACCCGAGCTTATGAGTTCATTCCCAAGCCCATTAATGTTTTTTTTTTATTTTAAATTTTTACTAACTAAAAGAAAAAAAACAAAATATACATGTTTTTATAAAAGAAATTATACATATCAATTTTTTTTTTATAATTGTCTTTGATATTTAGGTTAGTTTATGATAGTTAAATATAAAACTTTAATAGGACAATTATGGATCATGGGCAAACTTAAAAATAACCTTATAAACCTGACCGAGCCTGAAATTTTAAAGTATGGGTTTGAGTTAATATTTTTAGTGATAACGGCCCACCCCAAGTCAATTTTTACCAATGGTGGCCCCTGAGCTTTAATTTTGTAATTGTTGGCCCTTCAATTTATTTGATAATCTAATGAACCATTTTCCAAATGTCTTTGGTTAATAAGTTTCAATTTGTTTTGTTCGCATTAGACTTGTTAAGTCTAAAGAATTGTTCACCAGGTCGGGGCAGATGAGCTTGGTTCGAACCTACTCTCATGTATCGGGTTCGGATACTCATATTTTCACTAAACCTAACTCAAGCTTGAACCTATTAAAGCCGAATTGTTATCAAGCAAAACTTTAATATAAAAAATTTAAAAACTTTATATATACATAAATTTAATATATATATATATATATATATATATATATATATATATATAT
>CAOJBI010113539.1:0-22228 GCA_948277035.1 Euphorbia corollata
TGCATCTCTTTTTCAGGAGAATGGATGAATCCTTCTTGATAAATTGAACAATTATGAACTCACTAATCTTGTGGTATTTAGTCTTTTGGAGTAATAATTAGTACTTCACGCGTTAAAGTGTTTTTAACTTGGCTTAAGTTAATTTATTAGTGCCATGGATACATATATTTCAAAAGATTTTCATAGAAAATTAAACCACGTAGCAGAATCAATGGTTAAAATTTTTCTCAAATCCTAGAGAATCTTGCTCAAGAATTATTCTTTCTAAAAGAAAACAAGGAGAATAACAATTAAAGAACTCTCCATGAATATCTCCTTTTGAAATCAAAAGCAGTATAAGTCCTCAAACAATGACTTTTTAATATCATGTGCACGGGAGTTTATCGATTCGAGATCGTTCCTAACATTTTTTATCAAGAACTTGAGAGAATGGCACTAGAAACACACAATGACATTGATGGCTTAGAACAACTCTTACAAAGTATTGCTTAAAGTGCTAAAAAAAAGTAACCACATGTGATTTGGCAACTCTTTTGCAAAAATAATGGTTGGTATTTTGCTCATTGGTTATTAACACAATACTTTAATGCATTTGTCACTACATTGAAAAAGTGTTTCTTATGTTCCTATAGAAACTCTTTCACATCCATAAACAACACATTTTCAGGAGTTGTGATAAACAATTAATCGTCAAGGTTAACCGCCTTTCAATTTGCACTAGCAACTATGTTTTAAATGCAATTGCAACTCTTTTTTTATTATGCTTTTGGTTTGTATTTGCAACACCTTAGAACACATTGGCAATACTTTTGAACAAAGCTTTTTTTTTTGTAATTGCAACACATTTGGACACAATCGTAACTTTATTAAACAACACTTTATTTGAACAATTGTAACAAATTTGTATACATCTCTTAACACCATTAATTTTTTTACAATCACTTTATATATAATGTAACACCTTCAATTTACTGTTCAAGTTCATAACAACTTCCAATTAGTACTGTATATGTAATACATGTTAATAGAAATTGTATGTATATAATTATACTTTTATATAAATGAATACCTAATTACATAATGCTCAATATTTAAACAAAAAACACATGTATGTTTTCAAGACTTTCAATACATACCAAGGAAAAACAAAGTTTGAAAGACAAAATCCTAAAGATAATGTTCAAGATAAGTTCAAAAAATAAGTATTTAAAAACACCTTAGGTTGGTGTGTCTCTTTCTCACATGATTATTCATAAGTATCCAAATTAATATGAAACTCATGATTATCTTTATCAATTTTCTTCACAAAAGTAGCCATGTTCTCCCTACACTTTTTGTTCACATCTTCCCATATTTATACATACTTATACATGTAAATTTTCTTTGATCTTTATTATAAGTTGTTCCACTTAATGGAAAATCATGAAATGTTTCTAATTGTTGCTTATTTCTTTGACTTCTTATGTAGTGCACACCTACTAATAAACATTGAGCTCCAATGAAATATATCACTACAGACAAGTTGCTCAACACTCTTACTATTTGCATCATACATGACAATCATAATATTATTCTTTTATAAAAAAAGTGCAAGCATATCTAACTAAGGTTTGGTTATAAAAAAATTTCTTACAATTCAACAATTTATCAGTTCAGTTGGTGACATGTGGCCACTTCCTTCTTTACGTTTACTAGTCTTAATAAACATTTCAATTAACTTTGAATGGCTCGACATATTTTCATTTTAAATTTGCTAATGCATAAGGTAAACTGTAAAGGCAAAAGCAAAGTAATTAACACAATTAATGCGATGACAAACAAAACATGCATGCAACTATAAATGAATCTGAATAGGGGCAAGAAAGAAACTAATATATACATGAATAGAATCTAATTTACATTATACCATATCAACATATACATTGAGAAATGAGGTAACTTCATTGGTGCCAATCAAGTTTATTGACCCTTAATGTCTCTATTCTTGAAGTAGAGGTTTATAGTGTTCGTGAAGTGCTTTCATGGTTGTAGGAGCTCTGGTACGTCAACGTGATTATTGAGATAGATAATAACACTCTTTATGAGTCTCTAATAAGCAAAGAGGAAGGTTTTTCTTATTTTTATGCCATTGTTAAAAATTTCATAAACCTTTCTTCTTCTTTCTACCTCTGTCTTATATTCCTTTGTCAAGAGGGATGAAAATTTATTAGCGCATAATATTGCTTGTGCAACTTTTTATGAAGTAACATGATTTCGGTTATGTTGAACCCAGCTTAATGATAGCTCATAGTATCTTGAGTTTTGAAAATGTCAAACTTCTTAGGTTAGTAAAATTAAGTTGGTGCTGATGTTATAATTTAAGTTGTTAAGCAGAGTTGATTAAAAGGACAACTAAACATGCTGACATGTGCTTAAATTGTAACTCAGTTTTGCCTGAATACTAAATTAGATAGCAAGAGACTAAGTAAATAAAGTCCTCAGCATTAAGAATTTATTCTGCGCTCAGTATTAATTAAAGTCACACTTTAATGTTGGCCTTTCAAAATGCTGTATGCTTTAAATCTGTTCCATTAAGGAATATTTTTTCTAAGTATCTTTTGTAGAAATTAATGTTAATCTTTAGAAAAGAAAAAAGAAACCAAGGAATATTTTCCACAGCAAAAGGGAAAACATGCAGTACGGTTTGTTTGGGGAAAGACACAACAATGCAAGGTCAACGGATGAAAAGTGTCAAACTTCAAATCAAGTAGTGTACAAATTGTAGACGTTAGAGTACTAAGCATACTGGAAGAAGACACATAGTAATTTGGCAACTCTTTTTTTCTCTAACAAATTCCAACCATAATCAAGACTGAAGTAGATATGTCTTGCAATAGATTAATTCTATCTCTAAATGGATTAATTCTAGTAGACAATGACACATTTGAATCTAATGATAGGAAGATTAAATCACAACGGCTAGAATAATCAATACAAGTTTACTGCAACGGTTACTTCAAGGCATCTTTATAAAAGGAGACAAAAGCAACAGTTTTGAACTTTGTGAATACACCTGAATTTCAAAAGAGATAATTTCTCTATTCAAACATCTCTGCATTCGAAATTCCAAAGCAAAGAGCATAAAATTTCAATGCTTTCAAAGTGATCGAGAGAGAAACTTATCTTAGATTTTAGCTAAGATAATTATTGTAAAAAGAAGCAACATTTTATAAGTTGTATCTCTTCTAACATCTTTTTAGAAAATTACTGAGGTATCTTGGTTGAAAAAGGTATTCAACTCAGTTAGGTAGATTATAGCTTGGAGGGTGCTTACTGTAATTCAAGATCCATTGTGAAGGCTTCTCTACCTAGTTTAAGGAGTTATCATTAGTGGATATATTAAAGCTCAAAGAAGATACTTAAGGATGCAGACAACGTCCAAACTAGTATAAATTGCTTGTGTTTGCTATCTTAACTTTGTCTTTTTATTTACTTAGTATTTGCTACATCTTTTTATTTACATCGATGAGGAAATTTACCTATTTCAAAATCCGGATTCGACGCGAGCCAAACAGAGCCGAATTGTAGAATTTTCAACTCAAAAATCAAAATACAAAAAAACCACATTCTAGGGAAACTTCGGTTTACCGATTTGGATAAAAACCGGAAAAAGTCAAACTTTTGGTCAACATAGGTAAATAGCCCCGCGCCTAATTACCTAGGTAATTAGTCCCATGGCTATTTACCTATTTTAGGGCCTATACCCTAGCTTCCCAGATTTTCCGGGGATTTTGTGTTAGATGGTAAAATAGCCCCGCAGCTATTTACCTAGGTAAATGGCCCCGGGGCTATTTTCCTCACTTCTATAAATAGAAATCACCCCCCCTCTCATTTACAAGGTCGAAAATCAGTTTTTCCCTAGAGCAAAACCAGTCCGTTTTCGCCTCTAAACGCGACGAACCTCTGTTTGTTTAAGCATTCAAAGATCCACATCACACGAGCTTCGATTTGGGTCAAGTTTCAGCGATAAACTTTGACTCAAACTCGTTTAAACTTGATAAAAACACGTTTATGCCGAGATTATAGCCATAACTCGTGTATAAACTTCCACAAACACTCTCAAACACTTTTATTTTCATTTTTATTAAAGTTTTCAATTGTCCCTATGACAAATTCGGTCCCGCACTGGCCCTTACATCATCTTGAAAGAACAAAATTTTCCTTTAAAAACTAGACCTCTATTCTCAAGTTTCAGCTTCTAAACGCGTCCAAACCCTGCCCGTTCTAGGTATTAACTTGTTTTAATTCGTTCTAACATATTTGAGATTCAATTTGTATCAAGTTTCATCCATAAACTTCGATTCAAACTCGATAAATCTCACTTATATTCATAAAAACGATTTCAAACTCGAGATTATAGTCATAACTCGAGTTCAAATCACTCGATCTACGAGTTTATAGCCATAAACTCGCCAGATCTCGATTTTCAATCCAAGATTATAGCCATAACTTGGGTTAAATCTATTTTTCATCAAAGTCTCATTTTCTTTCTTAACAAACTCAGTTCCAAACCGTCCTTTAGACACCCAGCGAGGTTAAACTGAGGGCAATAGGCTCTAAGCCAACTTTTTAATCTCATTATTTTCATATTACATATTTGTCTTGGAGTAAAGAGCCACCGTAGCTTCTTTACTAATTTATTTTCCAATAAAATACATTAATATGTGTAAATGAGCTTGCAGGTGAAGACCGGGTTCCCAAAATAAGGGGAAACTCTACCTGGATTACTATAGGAAATCCCAAGTAGCGTCGTTACTCTGCTGAAATTCCGGCTCAATTTTATTGCTTTATTAAGCCATCGTAATGCCGAAATTATCATTCAAGTCATAATTCTCGATTTTTAAATAAATTAGTAACTATTATATCCGAACTCACAATCTCAACTTTTCAGGTATAAAAATCCTACTACGGATCATTATACCACAATTCCCGGTGGAGCTGAACCTGGTGGCGACTCTTTTTCCGTAAAATAGGGTATTACCCTTATTTTACTATTTTTATATTCATTTTAAGGAAATCAAATTGAAAATGATTTCTCTTAAATAAACTTAATCCCTAGAGAGCGAACGCCTCTTTCTTCTTTATTCTCAAAACAAAACCAGGATGAATTCGTGCCTCGCGCAGTTCGACCCCATTCATAAAACGATCCTTCCCTTCCGAAAAGGATCGCTCGCTCACAGTGGCGACTCTGCTGGGGATGTAATTTATTTTTATTAAAATCAATGTTTTAATAAAAATCAAATTTTTGATATAATAATGAACTTTTATTAAAAAACCGAGAATTATGGCATTTATGATAAGATTGCTATTACGCAAAATATTAGGGTTGCATCTGCACGTGCATATTTGACCCTTTAGCCAATTTAGGTGTCTTTTGGTGAAGTATCACTCAAGTTTGCTTAGGGCTTGGGGGTATGGATCTGATCACACCCCTTGCGTAATGTACAAAGGACTTTGATTCGCGTAGGGTCAAAGTACCCGAGTATATTATATATGGAAAGAGTTACTTTGGTTCGTTTTAGGACCATCAAACTTCGGTACACAAAGGTGCATGGTACCCATTTCGCACCCTTGACTGAGATCGAAGCCCAGCATATAGATGAATCATAAACACTGCCCTATAGGTTACCTTAAACCTTGTGAAAATGCGAGTAGACTTCGCTAGTCCCCTATTGACATAAAAGCGAAGTAACGAAATGGAGAATAAGGACGGTAGGCACGATCTAACCGTTTACTCCTTGTGTAGGTTTCATATATAACATTAAAATGTAAAACTTGTGCATATCATCATGACCGTGTGATAGCTAACCACATCTTTATGCATCCATGATATTTATCGTGTGACATTGCATTTTCCTTAGAAATAGTATCCCGAAAACACGAGTCCCAACCAAAGAGTCACCTTGACTACCAAAGCCTTATGTCCGGCTTATAGAAGCCAAATTCGACCCTAGAGTCTCCGTGACTGTAAAAATCACTATTCTGATTGTAAAGGTCAACCGTTGACCAAAAAATCAAACTTTTCCGAAATTTGACCCCATAGTCTCCGTGACTGTAAAAGACACTATTCCGATTGTAAAAGTCAACCGTTTGACCGAAAAGTCAAACTTTTCCGAATTTGACCCTAGTGTCCCCGTGACTGTAAAAGTCACTATTCCGACTGTAAAAGTTAACCGTTTGACCAAAAAGTCAAACTTTTCCGAATTTGACCCTAGAGTCTCCGTGATTGTAAAAGTCACCATTCCGACTGAAAAAGTCAACCGTTTGATCGAAAAATCAAACTTTTCCAAATTTGACCTTAGAGCCTCCGTGACTGTAAAAGTCACTATTCCGACTATAAAAGTCAACCAGTTGATTGAAAAGTCAAACTTTTTCAAATTTGATCATGGAGTCTCCGTGACTGCAAAAGTCACTATTCTGACTGTAAAAGTCAACCATTTGACTGAAAAGTTAAACTTTTTCAAATTTTGACCCTAGGGTCTCCGTGACTACAAAAGTCACTATTCCGATTCTAAAAGTCAACCATTTGACCGAAAAGTCAAACTTTTCCAAATTTTAACTCGAAAGTCAAACTTTCACAAATTCACCCTTAGAATTCCCGTGACTGTAAAAGTCACCATTCTGACTGTAAAAATTAAACGTTTGATCAAAAAGTTAAACTTTTCCAGATTCAACCTTAGAATATCAGCGGTTGTAAAATTCATTACAACTACTGTAAAAATCACCCATTTGACCGACGAGTCAACTTAGATCGACCCAAGAGTTGAGTCATTTCAAAGCCAACCCCGAGTTGCAATTGACCAATATAGTAATCACATCTTGACCATAGGAAGTCACCTTAGGACAAATAAGTTAATTTTGACCGACCCAAGAGTCGAGTCATTTCAAAGCCAACCCCGAGTTGCAATTGACAATTATAGTTAACACATCTTGACTATAGGAAGTCACCTTAGGACAAATAAGTCAATTTTGACCGACCCAAGAGTTAAGTCATTTCAAAGCCAACCCCGAGTTGCAATTGACCAATATAGTTAACACATCTTGTTATAGGAAGTCACCTTATGACAAATAAGTCAATATCGACCGACCCAAGAGTCGAGTCATTTCAAAGCCAACCCCGAGTTGCAATTGACCAATATAGTTAACACATCTTGACTATAGGAAATCACCTTAGGATAAATAAGTCAATTTTGACCGACCCATGAGTCGAGTCATTTCAAAGCCGACCCCGAGTTGCAATTGACCAATATAGTCAACACATCTTTACTGTAGAAAGTCATTTTGGTCCAATGAGTCAAATTTATAAACCGACCCAGAGTCGTAATCGACTAATATAGTCAATACATCTTGACTATAGAAAGTCATTTTGGACCAATGAGTCAATTTCGACCGACTCAAGTGTTGAGTCACTTAAAAAATCGACCCCGAGTCGTAATAGACTAATGTGATCAACATATCTTGATTGCAAGAAGTCATTCTTGAACCAATGGATCATATGACTAGCAATGCAATTTGCTATGTTAAAAAAAAGATCTCCTCGATACATTATAATCATGGTCCACGTGCTTTAAGATTTATTCCTAAAAACCTTGAATATCTGTGGTGTCTCACATACATTCATGCATTTATTCATCCATATAATTAACATTCTCATATAAGAAATCATAAAATGGGAAAGGAGACCCAATTTGCATTTACTGACGCTTGATCAATTGTGTTTTCAAGTTGGAAGCTTGTTAATTCTAGTCTAAAATGCACTTCAGGCCTAGAGCGAATTAGACATCCTTCAATCCTAGAATCTCTTGAGAAGTTCTTTTCCGAGTCAGAGAATGTCATGTCTAAAAGGTGGGAGTTTGATGAAAATTTTCGTAACTTTATTAGCACACTAGAATTCCATGAATATCTGAGAAACATGGTGGCCTTGGAATCCCAGAGGATGACAGAGCAAGAAGCTGAACTGAATGATTTAAAGGCCAAATTGGCAAACTTGGAAACCATGGTTCCATGGGTTGAAAAGTCTATGACATCATCAGCACAACAATGCTTGGATCTGAATAGATACAGGATGAGTGAATCCGAAGCTCTTCCTTCAAATTTCATCATGCCTTACATCACTCCGTATAATGGCACCGGATCTCCTCATGCCCATGTAGAAGCCTATCTCAGAATTGTGATGGGGATGGCCATACCTGAAGTCCATATTGTTAATCTTTTTCAAACTACTCTTCGTGGCCCTGCAACTGATTGGTATTTGAGCCTGCCGTCAGAAGTAAAATCAAATTAGGAGAAATTGGGTTTTGCCTTCATCGAGAATTATGCTTTCAATCACAAATTGAAAATAAGACTCCAAGATCTTGAAAGAGTGCGCCAACGACCTGATGAAACTTTTGAAGCTTATTATCTCAGATGGATGGCCATCAGAACACTAGTTACCGGTGCACCAGATCAAGAAGCTTTGATTATCAAATTAGTGGATGGATCTATTCAGAAGTATTAAAATGAGATGAAAATGAAGCATTTCAAAACCTTCAACAAGGTGCTTAGTTATGCCAAAAAGATTGAAAAGTACGAGGAAGAAGACAAATTGAAAAGAGAAGAGTATCAATCCCATAACAAGATAAGGACTTTTGAAAAAGGAGGTACGTCTTGACAGAATATCTCTGGCTACACCAAGCAAAATTCTCAAGCCGCCGTTAAGACTGTAGCAACTACTCAGGTTCAAAATCATCAATTTATCTCTCCATGGGTGGAATCTTTATCCAAAATTTTCACTAAATTAAGGATGGCCAATGTGTTACAAAGCCTAAAGCCATTTACCATACCCGCAGCACCTGATCGAGATAATTTCTGCGCTTATCATGTCATGAAGGGGCATCGAACCAATGAATGCACCCGTATACTAAAAGACTTGCAACAACTCTTCGTTGACGGGGAGGTAGAAGAACCGGAAAAGAAGCCTAGCACTCAAACCAATCCACTCCCTAATTTTCCAACTATTGTGAATGTTATAAACATAAGGATTGGAAGAGACGATAATCAACAGGATATCTAAGAAAATTTTCACCACAATCTGGGATGGGGAGAAAACCTTGTTTTTGAGAATTTGGATATCATGTATCAGGTAGACCACTACGTTCAGGAAATTACATGTGAAGGAAAAATTTACTACCGAGTACCAAATAGTATGATCTATTGGGGGAACACTAACCCATCTGAAGAAGAGGAAAGATTCAATCATTTTATGCATGCTAATGGAATACTTGTCATGGGATTTGCTTCCCAATTTCCAAGGTTTCTTGCTGGCCCAGTGCTCGAATGGTTTAATTCACTTCCCATGGAAATGAATTGGAATTGGATCTATCTTTCAAGAGCCTTTATGCACCAATTCATGGTCACTTATCCAAATTCTTCTGGAATTCGTTGGTGGGAAGAACCTGAAGTCGATACACAGAATAGAGGACGGGATATGCTACCTCCTCCTCTGGCACAACTTATTCCTCCTCCCTACATGGATCCGGAGTATCAAGGAAATTCTCAATTTGAAGTTGTAAACTCCTCTAGTGACTTATCTCTAAGTAACTTTGAGCAACAACACGAAGAGCTTTACGACCCGGAACTTGCTTAAAATGATCCTAACTACTGGAATGGGTATCATGGTATGGAAAACCTGCATAGTGAACCAGTGGACTTATTTCGGGAAGTTCGAGCGGAGTTGGATAACTATGGCCGAAATGTTAGTGAAACCTTTCGGGACCTTGAAAGAATGAGGGATGAATTCAACGAGATGTGTGGACGAGTCAATGGTGATCAGGAACTAATCCCTCAAAATTCGATGGTTAATCCTGAGGAAGATCCAGAAGAAGATCCTGAGGAAGATCCTGCAGAGGATCTTGAAGAAGAAGAGGATCCCGAAGAAGACCCAAATTGGGAAGAAAAAACGATGATGCTATTGTTCCAAATTTGGATCAACACTTGGAACATAACCAATTGTACGTGGATAGAAACATGGGCAATTTTAATTTTGGTCATTGGAGAATAGGATCCCCAGTTCACGAAGTCCCAAATTTGTTTTGGGATGTCAACGACGAAGTTGACTAGCTTCAAGATGTAGAACAAGTTGATGTCCAGCCAGATATAGCACAACGGGCCATAGACTTTGAAGATGAGGTCGAGTTCGAGGAATTCATGAATGGTAACCCAGATGGTGAATTGGAAAATCCTTGTGCATCATTCAATTCAGAAGAAGAATTTGACATTCCTCCTATCAATTAGCCTGGAGAATTCGAGCACGATAATGAAGACATTTATCACGAGCAATTGATCAACTTGGATAGTGAAAGCTATGCTTCATATCAGAAGATCGATTCAGACGATTTCAGGTCCGCTGGAAGCCAAGACTCAGGAGAGATTATAGATTTAGAAGGAGATGAAAGGATTAACATGATTCGAGAGCCTGGCCAGGATCCGAGTCTAGAATATATTATGGAAAGAATCAGAGTCGAAAATACACAAGCTTCGTTTGCGAACCAGGTTATGGATCCTGACTTCAACGTAAGCTATCACTTTGTATTTGATGGTTCTCAAGATCTCGCATGTCATATCAGAGGGTTCATTGTTTTCATGAACAATGAAGAAATGCATTATGCCTACTGGCCCGAAAATTTCGCCTTACTTTAAGCGGAAAGGTGTTAGTCTGGTTCGAAGGATTGTCTTCATACCAAAAATCCTTCTAGAATAATTTGGCCAACCAATTCCTAGATTATTTCACGTGGATTGACCCACCGGCAACTTCTTTGCCAAAGAGGATACGGTTTGGTTTTCCTTTACGATATATATCAGGGGAAAATGCTAAGGAAACACTACCCACATCTGTTCAATCCTCAAAGAATTACCCATGGTATATGGAAAAGTATGAACTTGATTTTGAAGAATCCAATTTGAAGAAGTTCATGTATTTTGAGACTTTAGATATGCTTGGAGGGAAGAAACCTATAGAAGGCGCTTCTTCCTCATCTGTTAACATGATTACGAGTGGACCTCAACGCAATACAATCCCTTCTCATGTATTGCAAGTTAATTCTGTGCCTGCAACCAATAAGAAAGCACCCTTTATGGAGTGGCCTTTTATGACTAACGAAAAAACTGTTGCGATCACCAAGCCCATCAGCTTGAAGGATATACCTTTAGAAGAATACTTCAATGAGTTTGAGATCTTCGAAACAACATACTCGCCTTCGGAGTATGTAAGTCCTATCACGAGATGAGGAATAGTAACTGGAGTGCCAGAACCTCCAATGCAAATGAATGAACTTCCAACTGCTACACCTCAGCCAATGGTACTAATCTAAATTGAAGAGCCCATAATTGACCAATTAAAATCCACTCAAGCTAAGATGAGCATTTGGGAACTCTTGATTAAGTCTCAAGAACACAAACTGGCCATGGTCAAGAGACTCATGGAGATAGAAACCTCCTCAAACGCTACTCCAGAACAAGTTTGTGCTTTGCTAAACACTAGAGTCATTAGCATCCTCCTAGATATAATATTTACAAGCACAGATTTACCTGATGAAGGAACGGGACACAATAAAGCCTTCTACTTGAAGGCTAATGTTTTAGGAAGGATAATGCCATGCATCATGATTGACGATGGCTCTGCTCTCAATGTATGCCCGAGAAAGATACTCCCTATGCTTGGCTTAACTGAAGAGGCATTGAAAAAATCGTCAGTAGTTATAAAAGCCTACGATGATTCAAAGAGAGCTGTCATTAGAACCATCGAGGCAGAGGTAAATTTTGGAGAAATATCATCCTGTGTGCTGTTTACAGTAATCGATATTCCTGTAACCTTTTCTCTACTACTTGGTCGATCATGGTTTCACGCTTTAGGAGATGTACCATCTACTCTACACCAAAAAGGTAAGATTATATACAGAGGGAAAATTATCACATTAGAGGCATACATGGCCTCTACTATTGCGGCATTGAGCATTACTGAGAATAACATGAGAGATTTTACTATTGCAGTCATAGGGAATGAGCAGAACGATCAAGCGTAGGAATATTGGAGTCTGTAGATTAAGAATTACATCCAACAGCATCACGTCCCAGGGACTGGGCTTAGAGCTCAAGGACAAGGCATTCCAACCTTCAACATTGGACTAGGAGAACTATGTCCTGCAGGTCTAGGATATAAAGGTCCAAGACGCACTAGGAGCACACTTTCGAGGCAAAATGGCTTCAAGCGAGCCAAATAAGGACATTACAATGGAACACCAGAACCCGTCATCCATATGTCTCGAACTCAACTTGGATTCGAGATCTTTTCAGACATTGTGGAATTTAGTAAGTATGGAGAGGGACCAATCACCAATATGATCAATTCAGGGAAATGGTGGAACAAACTATGAATCTTGTCAACGTTGATACCGGCAAGGTCATCGTAGAAGTTAATCGCTCGGTACAGGGTGACGAGAAAAGGGTTAAAAGGAGTCCTGATATGACATCATAAGAGGAGAAACTCTTCGGAGTATTGACAAAGAGATTCAAGAATCAATTAAGTCTTGTAGAAGGATCTGAACCTGAACCAGACCAGAAGGATAAAGGAAAGATGAAGATGGACATTGATCATGAAGACGATGAAGAAATCATCATGATACCAGCTAATCAAGCATCTGCAAGCATGGAAATTGAGGAAGAAGAGCCAACTCCGATAGAAGAGGATGAGTTCTTCGTTTCTTTATATAATATCTATGAAATAAATAATGTACCTTTTGATGCATTCAATAAAAATGGAAACTTTGCTTACTTGGGTTGTGTTTCTGATCATGATTCCATACATCCATTCCAGCATACATCGAGCATTTTCAATATTAATAATGATATTGCTAAAAAAATTAATTTAAACACGCAAGAAAACCCTAAAATGGTATTAATTTCCAGTCAATTATCCATTTTACAAGAGAGAGAATTAGTGGGAATATTAAAAGAGCACGTTATAGCCTTCGCTTGGTCATATGACGACATGCCTGGTATTGATCGACACATAGCTGAACACAGGATACCAACAGATCCAAAAATCAGGCCCGTCAAGCAAAAAATGAGACACTTACGCCCTGAATGGGCTGAAAAGGTCAAAGAAGAGATTTAAAAAAAAATCAAGGCCAAGTTCCTAGAGGTGGTTGAATACCCCACATAGCTTGTAAACGTGGTTCCTGTAGCCAAGAAGGATGGTAGAGTTAGAGTATGTGTGGATTTTCACGATTTGAATAAAACAACGCCGAAAGATGATTTCCCACTTCCACATATTGATGTCTTGGTAGACAGTGCCACAAGAGCTGCTATGTATTCTTTCATGGATGGATTTTCAGGTTATAATCAAATATTAATGAACATGATCGATAAGTTCAAGATAGCTTTCATCACGGAATGGGGCACATACTGCTATCGAGTTATGCCTTTCGGGTTGAAAAAATGCTGGGGCAACCTATCAAAGGGCCGTCACCACTTTACTCCATGACTTGATTCATAAAGAAGTAGAGGTACATGTGGATGACATACTGGTCAAATCAGACACACTAGAAGAACACCCCGTTATGCTAAACAGATTCCTCACTAGGATAGAAAAGTATAACTTATGGCTAAATCCGATGAAGTGCGTTTTTGGGGTGACCTCAAGAAAGCTGTTGGGCCACATCATCAGCCAGCGTGGTATAGAGATGGATCCCGATAAGATCAAAGCTATTGAAGAGATGCCCACTCCTAAGATCGAAAAAGAAGTTAGGATATTTTTAGGATCACTCCAATACGTCAGTCATTTCATAGCATAATTGACTACCATATGTGAACTTATTTTCAAGCTTCTCAGAAAACAGTAATCTGTTAAATGGAATGAACAATGTCAAGAAGCTTTCGATAAGATCAAAGACTATTTGGCAAGTCCGTTAGTCCTAAAACCCCCAATTCATGGAAAACCCTTGATTTTGTACTTAGCCATCGAAGAAACCTCTATAGGGGCAATGTTGGTTCAAGAACATGATAATAAAAGAGAGCATGCCATCTACTATCTCAGTAAGAAGTTGCTTGAATATGAATCACATTACACAATAGTTGAAAAGACATGCACTGCCATGGTGTGGCTAACAAAGAAGCTTTGACATTATTTTCAATCGTATCGGATTCAAGCCGTGGCTAAGGTAGACCAAATGAAGTACTTCTATCAAACACCTTCTCTGATAGGAAAATTGTCCAGATGGTTGTTACTACTCTCGGAGTTCGACATCGAGTATGCAACCAAAAAGGTCATAAAGGGAAGAGCGGTGGCTAAATTTCTAGCAAGCCAACCATTAAAGTCCGAATGTGTTGAGTATTTGGAATTCCCAGATGAGCAACTGGCAGTTATATCGAAAGATTTAAGGAGATGGGAGATGTATTTCGACGGAGCTATCAACAAAAGAGGTGCAGGTTTAGGAGTCATCATCATTACACCCCAAGGGGAAAAGATACCATTATCTAAGCATTTGGAATTCGCTGTCACTAACAATGGAGCAGAATATGAAGCTTGTTTATTTGGAATGGCAGCCTTGGTGCATCTGAAAGCCGATAAGGTTAAGATTCTTGGTGATTCTGCCTTGGTGATAAAACACATTATCGGGGAATGGGAATTAAAGGAAGAGTCTCTCAAACCGTACCTAGAATCCATATGGAAAAAGGCGTAAATGTTCAATGAATGTGAATCTCACTATTTTCCTAGAGAAGAGAATCAAATGGCAAACGCATTAGCAACCTTAGCATCTCTATGGGAAGGACTTAGGGGTCAACCAATGAAACCTCTCATTTTAGAGACATCCAAGGCCCCATTCTACATTTTGACAGTTGAAACCGATGAAGGGTTGGAAGAGCCGTGGTACATTGACATTGTTAAGTATTTGAAGGACGGGAGATACCCTGAAGAAGCCACTGATTCAGATCGGAACACGTTGAGGAGAATATCTGCTCAATTTTGCTTGTTAAATGGAGAATTATTTAAGAGATCTTAGGAGGGATTATTGTTAAAATGTCTAATACAGCGAGAAATGACAACAATCATGAAAAGAGTACACTCAGGAGAATGTGGCCCACACATGATTGAAATTATGTTGGCCAAGAAAATTCAATGTATGGGTTATTTTTGGTTGACTATGATGGCTGATTGCATTCAGATGGCTAAATCTTGCCATGACTACCAAATCCATGGAGATATTAGTCATCTTCCTCCCACGGAATTGCAAAATTTGACCACACCTTGGCCATTCTCAGCATGGGGTATTGACATTATTGGGGAAATTAGACCATCATCCACCAATGGACATCGATTTATAGTGGTGGCGATTGATTACTTTTCAAAATTTGTAGAAGCAGAATCTTATACAAACATTACGGCAAAGAAGATGACTCGGTTCATCGAAAGACATATCCTTACGTGATTTGGTATCCTTCACCACAGAGTCATGGACAATGGGGTCCAATTCCAGGATGATACTGCTGATCTAATTGAGAAATACAGTATTGAACATCATCGTTCATCACCTTATCGGCCACAAGCCCATGGTGCGGTAGAGACAACCAATAAATCAATCAAGAATATTCTTTCAAAAATGGTGGTCAGCTATCATGACTGGGCAGATCATTTACCATTTGCATTATGGGGGATATCGAACCAGTATTCGAACTCCAACATGACAAACCCATTTCTCTTTGGTATACAAAGCAAAGGCGGTACTTCCAGCAGAATTAGCAATTAAGTCTTTACATGTAGCTCTCGAAGCAAAACCATCAGAAGATCAATATGCAAAAGTTAGATATGATGAGCTTAATTTGATTAATGAAAGATGTTTAGATGCCCTGAGTAACCTTTAGATGTACCAACAACATATGGCTAGAGCTTACAATCGTAAAGTCAAGTGGCAAAATTTACCATTAAGACCTAGGGATCTAGTCCTAAAGCAATCTAGAAAAATGCACACTGATGCAAGGGGAAAATTTCAACCAAACTGGGATGGTCCCTATGTGGTAAAGAAGGTCCTTAGTAAAGAGGCAGAGAAGATCATGGACATGGATGGGAATGAGTTCGTCAACCCAGTCAATCGAGACAAGCTGAAACGTTACTTTGTATAAAAGAACATATATGTAATAAAGTCTGTTAAGAACTAGTGAGGGTTCTTAAGCAAAAATTAAGATTGAATAAAAGTTTTGAGAGAATGTTTTCGGTAAAATACTCCTCAGAATCCTAAGACAACAATGGATATCAATTGTTTTGTTACCATTTATCTTTTATGTATAAATGAAATTTCTTTCATAACATTACTATTATATAATGAAAAATTTGAATGAAGCAAATGGGTAAAGGAAATCATTTCATGAAACATACATTCACAAAGCATGGTTCATTTTATTACATGTAAAGTACATTATCATCTCATAAGATAAAGAAAGCACAAGAACATGAGGCTATAGCTCTTATTGGTGCATGACAAATGCACCATCATGACAACATCTAAACTCCAAGAAGACGGCTTTGAAGACGACGAGTCTCGTTCAATATTTCTTAAAAGGTCTCCAACCTATGAGTCTTGATACTCTAGGTACGGTATGCAGAATCAAGATAGATGTCGAATATCAGAGAATAGTTCATAGCTACATGGGTACGGGTGGTCCATTTTTCTGTATATCTATACCTTCAAGCATAAGGGAGTTAAGAGTCGGCCAATGAGCACAGCGACTCTGGAAAGCGTTGTGGGTAGCCATATTATCTACACAAATGACCGGGGGAGTATGATATAGCTTCAGAAAGCCCGAGTAAGACAACTCCACCCATATCTACATGAGTGTGATAATAGAGGAAATTACCCACCAGGGGCAAATCCAGCGGATATCCTCGACAACACGAGATCCCATGAAATCACGCCACTCTGCTACAGTAAAATGCTTACGAGTGCGATCCCCGATACAGACTAGGGATCGTCTTCCCCAATGACCATTTGGCCTGTAATTAACTTCCTCAGGAATTGATAAAACAATTAATTTATCCCATAGCCATAACTAAAAGAGAGAACCAAGCTCAGAAGGTAAACTCTAAAAAAATGCGGAGTACCTGAAGAAGTATTCGGCTATGCATTAAAAAAATGTGAGAAGATGCCTTGATTTCATTCTTAGCCGATCAGAGATAGATTAAAGTTTCAGCCAAACAAAGAGCTATAGGAGAAGCTCCGTCCATCATTTGTGAAATAATGGGTAAATATGCAAAACTGCAAATATTTGTGGTTGACTTGCATAGAAAGACCCCTAAGAGAAGTAAGCAGGCCAGGGGCATCCAGCTAGCATCGTCAAGGCTCAAGTCTTGAATCAACTTGAGAGCAACTGAGAGTTTTAGGCCTCCAAAACTCATAAACACCAACCTATGTTTGTCGGCTCGTGGGAGGCTGAAATGATTCATCAATGTTTCGGAAAATTCTGGGCGATGCGATGGTAATGCGATAGGCAGTTCAGTCGGACACATTAGAAGCCCACAGAAATCTTCATACATGGGGCACAACTCTTGATCTCCGAAACGAAAGACATTGTCAATTGGATCCCAAAAATGAATCGCAACATCTATCAATTCTTGCTTGATAAAGATTCGAACATATTTATTCATGCTCCTTAGACCACAACGTTCAAGCCTGGACCAACCATTGGCATTCTTCAAATAATTATTCAAGTCTCGGCGGAATCTCACGTAACACTCATGATGAATTCAGAAATTGAGATTCAAAGGAAGAAGAGTAGTGATTCACTATACGTAGTTTACAGGGCAATCTACTAATACTGGTAGATTACCCCACAAAGTCATTTATACATGTCTCAGTTAAAGGCTAGGTATGTAAAAGTTTCAATCACAGAAGAAAAAATGGAATCGATAAAAGACGAAGGCATGCATTCCATAAAAAAGCAAATAAAAGTGTCAAAATTGTACATAAAATATCCAAAAGAAGAAAAGAAAAGAAAAATCCTAAGTCTATTGACCTAAGCCTGGGTCATCAAACTTCGGATGATAATCCGTTGTGGGATCATAAGAGCTGGAGGGTCCTTGATAAAGAGGTGGCTGCTGTGGTGGTGCTCTGCTAAGCCTGGGCCTCTTGATCTCTGCATTCAACCCATGGATGTGTCCCTACCAAATAAAATATCATAATACATTTTTCATGCATTGCATGCATCATATTTTGCATAAACAGGAAGCTTACCATCATCTCAGCATTCTGACTCATGATGAACCATTGATAAGCATGCAAACACCTCCAATCTGTGGAACATTCAGCAATGGGGACCTGAGATCGAAACACAAAGTCAATATCTAGACCTGTAAAGAATAAGGCATCAGATTAAAAAGTCAAAACACTTACATGAGTGGCATCGATCGGCTGGTGTGTAGGTCAATGGCCTCGTAGGATCGAAGTATGGCTCGATCACTGGTGTGTAAGGACTCCCATCAAGCCTGAACATAGTAAATCCCTACTGGCTAGGCTGGAAGTCCCTATGACCAGAGATCATCATCGAATCGGCGTCAGCAGCAGCAGAAGAAGCGGGGGAGCTCGCATGACGGCTCCTAACTCTCTTCCGGCCCTGATGATCATGTAAAGTATTAGAAGTTAGAAAATGAATATAATAATTCATAAGAGTCAATGAATAAGGTAAAAAAAATTTACCGTCACGCGAGTCGCTCCTTGTGAACTAGAAGGGCAAGCACTCCCTGAAGGATCGGTACTCCCCGAAGGCCTAGCAGGACCACTACCCCTACTAGTGGTAACCCTGTCAGAAAGGTCATCCTTAGCGTTGGCTGGAACTGGCCCAGGATCTACATCAGGCCATCCTAAAAGCCGAGTCTGGCAAAACTCCTCATAAGCACCTGGTAAGCTCGTAAGCATATAATCCTCTCCATCACGGCACAAAGCTCCTATGTTGATGGTGTTTTGAGGCCAGAACAACCAACTAGGAAGAAGGGGAGGAGTTAGCCTAAGTCTGGGTGGAAGATGGCATCCCTCGATCCTGCTCCCCAAATACCACTCCATGGATTAGGGGCCAGACATAATCAGATGTTTACCTACGAAGGCCCTAGCCGCTACCATCTCAAGAGTCTACCCTGATAACTCACCCCAATGAGTGATCCTAATCTAAAAATTCATACAAAATAAGTTCAATAAAATGATGCAAAAAGCAATCAAAAGAGAAAACATAGATTGGAATACAGAGAGCCAAAACAAGTACCTAAGCAGTGGTAAGACCCCGAAGTCGTGCCAAGAGTTGGAGCCGAGTAATCTACATATCCCATCCTCAGAAATAATGAGGAAGCCTAGGGAATCTCGAATAGTTGGTACCCGGAACCAATAAGGGCCTATCCAAAATCCTCATCTCAAAAAACCAAATCTGCAAAAAGGAAGCACAAGTCAGAATGGGCAAACACTCATAAGGACTTAAGGTAAAAATTGAATTAAGAATCTGACTGCGAGAATCTGAAGAGAAGATTTGAACTTCTCTATCATGTTCCTGGCACACAGATCCAATGCCAGGTACATGTGAGCCAAGGCGGCTCGACCCCAGGCTTGACTATTAAAGCTAAAAAGATCAACTATACTCGGCAAGATATTAAGATTGATATCAGATCGATCAGTCGAGAAACAGAACCAGGATAAGGTGGCGGCTATAAAAGCCCGAGCCTCGCAAGTAGTAGTGCGACCTGCTCCCTGCCCGCTAGTCCAGAAATCCATCAGTTGCTCGCAAGAGATGGATCCTCAAGTAGAGCCTGAGAAACCAATCAATGCCTTAACCGCCTCTTCATCGAAGCGATAGTATGAAAAGGTGGCATTAAACTCGATCACATCGCTGGTGAATGGCAATCTGGTGATAGCACAGTAATCAATAGTGGTGATGGTAAACTCCCGCAAGGATAATGGAATGTGTGGGTAGTGTCCAACCAATGGCTCAGTAAGACAGAAATGAGTTCCTTCTTCAAATAAGGATACCTGTGGGACTTCTTGTACACAAGGTTCCAGACCATGGCTCCAACATAGGTGATGTCAACAATAAGTCTAGCACCCGGAAACAGGACCTTATACCACTTGTGCACATGCTGCACACTGGCCCCTATGCTCAATCAACTGCATTTAGAAATTCACAATTCATATGCATACATAAATATATCTGATAACTCCAGTGGTTATCAGGCCCAATAAACGTAAATAAGCATAAAAATTCATAAACATATACATCCCTAGTGGACCATTCATTAATTCCCCAGCAAGAGTGTTCATAAAATAGAGCATGTATTTAGAAGATATAAATAAATCAGACATTTTGAAAAATATAAATAAATCAGACATTTTGAAAAATAATTCTATCCCCTAACAAACCAAATAAAGCATGAAATAATTTTCTAAATTAATTCCGTGACATGAGATAATTTTTTAAATTAATTCCATGACATGCATAAGTTCATATACACTTAAAACATGCATTCTAGGAAAAATAATAAATTGAAAAGAAAAAGAAAGAAGACTGACCAGGTTGCGAGACAGATGTCCCGCTGGATCAAGCGTCTCAGGGATCGGGGAGAACTGGCCGATCGAATGATACTCCCAGTTGGGAGGCATACCGTACAAAGTCTCAGCAGGAACAACAGGAATGGAGACCCGAACTCCATCAATATAGACCGTTCGAGGAGTGACAGAAATAGCAGGAAGCACTACATGAGCATTGTAGAGCTTATACCACATCGTGACTCCGAAAAGTCAGAGCAGGAGCGGCATAACTGGAAGAAAAAATATTGAAAACATCGTCAGAAAGCAAGAGGGTTTGAAAATCTAGAGAGATAAAGTAGAGAGAAGAGGAGAAGTGTGGAAAAGATGAAGGGATGGAGGCCTTTATATACAGCCCTAGTAATTAGCCCCGCGACTAATTACCGGCCTGCGTGGCGCGCTCCGCGCATGCCACGTGGTAGCGCGTAACGGTCAGAAATCTGACCGTTACGTGCAGGAATTGGCCCCGCGGCCAATCCGGGGTAAAATGGTAATTTTACCATTTTACCCCACTTTTTGATATATTTATCATTTTTAATGCATTTTCAATCCCAATTTCAACCGAGCGGACCAAAAAATATTCTGAAACACGCACTAACATGCTTTTCACTCTTCAAAATATTTTCCAAATTTTCAAGATTAATTATCGGCCCTGCGCTAATTCCAAAATGACTTTTAATTTTTGCCCTTATTAATATTTTAATTGAAGGGGTTGTTAGCATGGTCCGTCAACACCCAATGAGGATACAATGCCTATTTCATATACAGGGTTTCGAGAGCCAAAACGGAGCCGAATCGTGCATGGAAATCAGAATTTCGGAAAATCTCTTTTCGCAAAAGCACCGAATCACAGAATAACTTTTCGTAAACACCAAAAATTTCTGATCCGGACCAAGTTCGGAGTCGGTCAATTTGAGCCGAATCAGTGCCCGGAAAGTTAGGTCAAAATCGGTCGAAAAGACCCGGAAAATCACGACGTAAGCGCGCGTGTCATCGACCACTTACTGAGTGAGATGATGCAGCATCTCACTCAGTAATGGGCCGATCGGCCAGTTACTGATTTGATGGGCTATAAATAGCCCACCATTTCAGTGAACGGGAGACGGAAAATTTTAATTAAAAAATTATTTTTATTGTTATTCCGTCAATTTTCAATCATTTTTAACTCGGTTTTCAATACGACTTAAGTTTTTAAACTCGGGTTTTGATTTCTAAATCAAGTTGCTCTTTCGGTTACAATTTTTCGGGTTAATTTTCGTCAATTTACAAAGGTTTTCACCGTAGCATCGGTAAGCTTTTAGGGTTCGAATTTCTATCCCGATTTCACAAGTTCTCACTTCCGTAGCACCGGAAAAATTGTCGTCAACACCAATTTCGTCACGATTGGTTCCAAGCCAGCTCTCAGACCATCCTGGACTCCAGAAAAGGTACGCTGAGGGTAAACCCTAATTAATTAATTTCATTTTATTTATTGATTGTTTATTTATTCGCCTGAATATTTAACTGCTTATATATATATATATATATATATATATATACTAATTACATATATATTGTTAATATAAACATATATATAATATAAATAATATATATATATATAT
>CAOJBI010114075.1:0-11154 GCA_948277035.1 Euphorbia corollata
AGGTTCAGAAGCATTCATTTGGCTGAACAAATGAATTTAACGCCAAGACAAGTTGAAGTTTGGTTTCATAATAGGAGAGCAAGGTAACGTTTAATTAACTTAATTATCTAAGGTTTAATTATTTTTAATTCATTTACTTTAATAAGTTTTAGCTTCTTCTTTGGTTCTTGCTTCCTTCAATCTCCTTCTCTGCAATCATCAAATTTATCCAATTTAGTCAACAAAAAAACTAACCCGTCTTAGAATACTCGAATCAAATTGCTACTTTACTCTTTTTTCTATTATGGATATTCATTTGTTTAGCTCATAGTTGTTTACTTACAAATGCTCCATAAAACTAGTAAGATTCATTCTCTATAAAATAAAATTACAAAATATACTAATATTTAAATAAAATTTAACAAAATTAAATAATACCTTTATGTTGTCGTTAAGTGGTTGTATCATTGTTTTTATTTCAAATTTTTTAAAAAAATTATAGTTCCTTTTTTACTTGAAAAAATCATTTCACACTCCCAATATAGAAGTCATTCATCTCAATTTCTGCAGTATTCTTCTATTTTTATTAGTATCAACATGTTGAATAATTGGATTGGAGTGCACATAATTAAATCTCTCATTATTATTGAAATATTTGATCAGAAGAAATTATACATAAAAATAATCGAAGTAGAAGAGAATTAATTAATCCACCATATATTTGTGTTAAGTGGGTGAGAAAGTCATATTTAAGAATCATATTTAAGAGTCCCTCTTTTCTATTCTATTCCATTCTCGTAATTTTGTTAATTTTGATTGTTTAGTGAAGTTGTTCATCTTGAAATGTGCCAGTTGAGTTCTTGTACTTTTACAAAGAGTTACGGGATTGCATTAAAAAAATTAGTATTTGGAAAATGGACTTTACTTCAGTTTGATGTGCATATGTTTACTTGTATAATCTATCATTTTGAACCAGCAGCCCTGGTTTGGTGTTTTGATAAGGTCACTGTTGATGACATTTTACAGTTTACTTGAGCTTTGAAGCAGCTTGCTGAACTACATTTGTTTATAGGTTTGAGTTGAATGGCCAAGTGCATAAATGATTGGCGCGCTTTTCTGTTAGTGTTTTAAACTTTGAACGTGATCATAAATCAACTTATTTATTTGAATTATCATTGAACACCTTGAGCTAATTGTCAGGACGGTCAAGAATCATTTAGATCCATCACTAGATCATACTACAGAGGAGTTGCTGGAGCCCTTTTGGGTTATGACATTACAAGGTCAGTTTGTTTGTGATTTTGTTACTCTATGGACTTCAAATATGTGTGTAATGCCAACCACGTGCACCGTTATATGCATTTTGCTATTCATTTTTCCTACTGTGTAAGTATTTATGGAAATTACCTTACAATCTCTATGATCCTTGTATTCAACAAAGTTTGCTGTCATTTAGTTTTTTTATTTATTTGTTTGTTTTTATCTTTTTAACACTGGGGAAACAGGGTCCCGCATCTGGGATCACTGGGGAAGTATCAAGCTGATTCTTCTCAATGAAATTTGCGACGTTGCACAAAGTTAGTTAAAACTATAAGAGCAGTGGCAGTTAACATCATAGCTTCCACTACCAACAACAAAATCCACAGCATAATCACATCCTGGAGCTGGGCACCACTTCGTCTACAAATAACCCACGCATAACAGAAAATCAAGAACAGGTGAATAAAACAAGAAATCTGCAACTTCTTCTCAATTAAGATTTGAAAATTAAGACCAAGCATACAACTATCAACGATATGCCTGCGCACATTTTTTGAATAAAAAAGGTTATAAACTTTTTTCAGGGGTACATTAGAGAATCTTCCCGTGCTAACCAGCAACACTACTTCCAGTGAATATATGTGCATGTACACAAAACATTCCTTCATGTATTGTACAAAAACGAATAGTATATTAGAGATTTATGACTAGCATAAATTTCAAGTCATCTGGAAATTTGTAGATGAATATTGGAAACAATAATTTAAACAAAAATTGGTACGAGATTCTTAAGGAAGTGAAACAATCTAAGATTTATTTATCCGTATGCATTCTATAGATCAATTACAAAAAGGGTTAACATCCAACTTTAACCAACTCCCTTTTCATATATGCAAAGAATTTTTTTAAAAGAAAGAGTACTTTTTTTCCTATAACCTTACCTTGCATAAAATAATGAAAAATTAATAACTCCAGACAAGACTTACAATATAAAGCAGAGCTTCAACATCCACGAAAACTAGGAAGAAATATGCATCTATAGACAAGGTATATGAATATTCCAGCCTTTGCAATCAATCAAAGATGTAACTTTGTCCCCTTTCTATATATCAAAGGATGAGTAATAGATTGAAAAATATAAACAATTACCTTTCTGTTGTCCTCAACATAAGATCTGATGAAGTAACGGAAATATTTCTCCTTATCTTCATCAGAAGCCAAGTTACTAATCATATCTTGTCCAATAGCAGCAGCACAAGATGGATCAGGGCATCGCAACATCAAACAACCTGGACCATCATTAATGGATGTGCTAATGTACCCTGCAAACAGAAGTCCTTCGAAGAGTTATTATAATTTTATAACTGAAGAATACAGGCTCAATGTCAAAAGAATTTTGATGTGAGTTCTTAGATACATGCTATTACAAACAAACAACTATGCAACTTCAGTAATGTGATCTAAAGGCAATATGATGGAGTTAGATTTCACTTGTCAGTCATAAGCCAGATTACTGTGTTTGTTTGATGCACGGACTAAACTTTCTATTTACTTGCAAAATTGACTTGTAGTGTAACCTTGACATGAATTATGAGGATGAAAAAGCAATCATTATTTTCAACGGGACTAGTCATAATTACTGCATAATATCATATGATTCATACGCATAACTAAGATGACCTTAAAAATAAGAAAACAGACAGGAAATCCCATATTCTTGTGGTGAAACAGACCTTTCCAGCATGAATAACAAAATGGATGGCCACAAGCAGCAGCATGCAACCTATCATAAGGATAGGTTTCAAAACAAATTCCACAAGTCATCTGTAAAATAGACATATAAACCACAATAAATATGCAGTGAAAGAATCCTGAAGTATTGCACAAACAATGATCCAAAAATCCCAGGTTTCATAAGATAAAAAACTGGCATTAGTGTGCAACACTTACTTCTAGACCATCTGAAAATTGAACAACTTGTTTCTCCAATAATCCAACAGCTTTTCGGACCTTTTCTTCATTTGCAAACCATTCATCATGCACTTTACTGACACTCCTGTAAGTCTAATGCAAAATGTTAAAGATGCATCATAGCCAATATGTTATAAAGTACAAGTTAAAATCCCACAATTTGAAAGCCCAATTTACATGTAATTTAATTGAACAGGATGCGAACTTTCAAACTAGAAAGGAAACCTTGTAAGACCTAATATTTGCAATGCCCAAAGAACAGTTAAAGAGCTCTACAAGAAAATGGAACTAAATTTGTAAGCAACATCTAACCAGTTGTAATAGCGGAGCAATATGCTAGCTGAAACCTTTGGAATGGAAAGTACAGTAGATATCCTCATGATATCATCCTCTTGACGTTGATGAATATCTGTTTCACTCAGGATGGTGTAATTTTGCTAACAGCAAAATAGAAGAGAATATCAGCACAGATCGTCATTGTCATGAAATAAATATCACATCCAGACAAATCAGGGTATATAGAATTCTAGATTAAACAGAAGCTTTGTCCACAGACATAATTCAATGAACTTGGCTCAGAAACTGTAACAAAATCCAGTTTCTGGTTGAAGTTGTGAACCCACGTAATAATTCCCTTCTGTAATTTTAAGAAATTAAATTTATTTCACAGACATAACCTTGTAAAACATTCAAAGCTTGAAAAATTCACACACATTCGAACACTGACTTCATCCAGCTAACCAACCAGCCATGGAAGGAAACAAATAAGTAGCAGAAAGGCTACAGAACTCACAAATTATCATAAATCTGAAGTGATGTAACTTGCATGAACTCGATATATAACACCAAACACAACGTGATGATTACATAAAATGGAAAAAGAAAAAAAGTAACAAAAAAGCATAATTAGCTACGAAAACCTGATCAACAAAAATGCAGGACTTTTCATAAGATTGAAGAGAAAAATAAAGCAAAAATTGGAGGATGAGAGAAGATAAACCTGGTGACGATGAGAGACGAGTTCATCTGAATCATCGGAATCATTGTCGACGAACTCGTAATCAACAACGTCGGCGTCATCGCTGTCGAATGCATCATCACCGCCACTATAGAAATCATCGTCGGCAGATTCAGCGGCTGCATCCTGCATATCGAAGTCATCCTCGGAATCCATATTGAGAATCAAATGAAACAGAAACGAAACCCTAAACAGAATGGAGGGGATTAGATGAAGGTGGAGCAAGTTAACAAAATACTACAGAAACAGTAAAAAGTTTGAAAGCGAGAGAGAGTAAATGGAGGAGGTGTTAGGTACTGTAAATTAGAGAGGAAAACAAACAGTGAAATGGAAAGTATGAGATTTTGTGTGAAAGGGATACGAAAATGGAAGCTAATGCTTTGCTTTTCACGAGGGAGAGATATAATATATTAATGTGTTTTATTTCATTTTAATTAATATAAAACTATTTATATATATTATAATATAGTACTGAAGTTGAAATCCAAAATTGTCACATCTAAGGATGGCAATGGATCCTGGACCCGGCCCATATCCGTAGATATAGATCCGTTTATTTAGGATCTGGATCCTATTGTTACAGATTCGTCGAATTTGGGTCAGATCTAGGTCTAATTAAACGGATACGGATTTGGTTTCGGATTTATAAACAAACTCGGATCCGTTATATATATACATAAATGATAAAACCCTAGTTCGTTTCCTAATTCCTACTCAATACTCATTCACCGCTTCCTCCTGGCTACTGCTTGTGTTTTTTTTCTCCCTATACAAATTTTGGTCTCTCTTCATCTTCATTCTTTGCTCTTGGCCCGTTGAAGCTCTAGATTCCTCTTCCATTACAGGTGCTCTTCTTCATCTTCTACTTATTTCTCGTGTCTTCCTCCATTCTAGCGCAGAGCTCTCTGTTCAGCTTTTTCTAGGAGGGAAAATCACTACAAAACCCTAATTTCAACATGTTCGCGCTCTCTCTCTCTCTCCCTGCTAATATATTATTACAGCTTTGCATGTTGTTTTTCCAGTAAATTTCAATGATTGATGTGAATCAGACATCTCCTTTTGTATCCCAATAAAACTAGCTAAAAATGAATATTGAATCGTTTTTGCCAATTTTTCATTCTATCCTTTTAAGCTACTGGAAACGATCAGAGGAAAAAGTTATTCGCTTGCTTTCTAATTTTTGTTTGAACCCCTCGGTCTAAACATTCACACTCTAAAGGTGGGTTATTTTGGCCTTCATTTTTACCGTAGCAATTTGACTTCGGCAGTCTTCTAACTGCAGTTGTTCTATGTTTTAAATGTGATTGAAATTTGGAACTGAACGATCTAGCTTATGAGATTCATCAATCTTGGGTAGGGATGTTTAATTTTGTTCTTTTCTTCCTGTAACGTGTTCCACAGCTCTGGTGATTTGCTGAAGAATGGAGATATATGTGTATGTTATAATTTTTTTTTTGTCAATTTAGGTATTTGTTGTGATAGAATTCTAGCATTATTTTACTGTTTGTGTAATTAATGACATGCCTCCTCATTGGTTTTTAGCTATTCTTATCATATTGTTGTAAACTTCATCTCCAAAGACTAATTATTATCTGAAATAATGGTAGGATCATCTTGGGAAGGCATTATAATGAGCACTGTTGTACAGAAGAGGACTCCCAAATCTCCAGGGAGTCGATTATTGTTTTACCAAGATTTGGCTTCACCTATCTCCTCCCGTAAAGGAAAATTCTCCACCCCAGGTCAGGCAGCAGCAGTTTCTGCTCTATGGCGTGAGAATTTTGGGGGCTCGGATCTTCCACCCCCTCCCATGTTTACCTTGGAGGACCGTTCAGATTTCTCTCCTGAATCTGGAATTCCTGATTACCCTCTATCCCCTGAAGCCAAATCAGACCCGAGAACTCCGGTCCAAAGTTCTGGGAGGGACTTCATGACTCCATTAAAAAGCAAATCAGAAGCGAGCACGTCATTTGCTTTGATGAGTGGGCTACAGAATCAACAGGGTTCAGCAAGTTCAACATGGTGGTCACCTGCTAAGGCCAGTAGTAACGAGCAAGAAGATAGGGGAAAAGGTTCTCCAGTGGAGGGTGTGATCCAACCTGGTGCTTTGATCACACTTCCTCCACCTAGGGAAGTTGCAAGACCAGAATTACAGAGAACCAGCTTCCCTGCTGGAAATCTTGATGAGGAAGAATGGGTTACTGTTTATGGGTATTTATTTCATTTCTCTTTTCCTTGTATGCTTGTTGCTAAATCTTATCTACAATATCTTTTCTTTATCTTTGCTTATATTTCTTGCCTTTTCTTTTCCTTTATAGTTTGCTTATCTCCGTAATATATATATATATATATATATATATATGTATATATGTATATATGTATATATATATATATGTATATATGTATATATGTATATATATATATATATATATATATATATATATGTATATATATATATATATGTATATATATGTATATATATATATATATATGTATATATATATGTATATGTGCCAAGTTTGGTTGAGTAACTAATACGCATGTTGCAGTGATTCTGTTCAGGTTAAAAAGATTGGTAGTAACTCATAGTCAAATTGAAAATGGCTTTCAAACTTGACATTCTATATCTTGATATACTCTCCTGTTTTCATGTGGATAGTTAATTTTCAAATTAGTGGTGGAGTATCACAGAAAGCTATATATTTGTGCTCTTAATGTCTCTTCAAGCTTTAGAAAATGGATGTATTAAAGGGAAGCTAGGAATGACATGTATTAAAGGGAAGCTAGGAATGAAATTTTGGTGCCTATAAAACCTATTGTGTGAGATGTACTTTGAAAGCTTATAGAAGATGCAACACTAGGGTACCCAACTTAATTGAAACTTTCATCAAACCCAGTCCAACTCTGAAATTGTGTATTAGTTAGATATTCTGGTTTTAGCATCAGTTCATATGAATCGTCATTATTGGTGGAGATATTACGCTTCTACATATACTTATTATGTGCAGTACAAAGTAGTTTTTTGCCTTTGTTTTTGGAAACTGAAGCACGTTATTGGCATTCTTTCTGTACTGTACTTAATATTTGCTGAATAGTGATATATAGTTCAGTTCCTAAATTTTGGTAATATATGCTGAAGTTTGATTTGTAATTCAGCAATGAAAAGCCTCCATCTCCTTTTATAGTTCCCTGGCATTTGAGAGCTTTTATAGTTTCCTGGTTTATTTTTTTTTAATTGGTCCCTGTATATTATTTGGATTCTTATAGTCCATCTTTTACCCCTATCCCACTTTTCACTAACATGTTTATTGGTTCCATTTTAATATAATCACTTAGACATATATGGAATTTAAGTTTGACGACTTCTCATATCATTGAATGATGCTTAGAGCTGCATAGATATTTATCTCATCAAATAAGATGATTTTGAACTGAAACAAATCAAAGGATTTTGTGTCAGTGGCAGGATTCGAGTAAAAAATTGGATTTGCAAGGGCTAATTAAAGCCTGAATAAAAATAAGGGGGTCAAGGTCAATTAAAGAATTTTAAATAAGTGCTCAGCATTTGCATCTTCAGTATTTTATTTTTATTTTTTTGCTTTTCTGTTTGGCATGGCAGATCTTATCAACTGATTTTAATTATTCTTTTCAGATTCCCTCCCGGCGATACCAATTTAGTTCTGCGGGAGTTTGAGAAATGTGGAGGGATCTTGAAACATGTTCCTGGGCCAAGGGATGCCAACTGGATGCACATTCTTTATCAGGTTCTAGTTCTACTTGTATGCTACAATATGTTATTTGCTGATCAAGGTTATTGATTATTGTGTCGATGCCACGCTTCTTTTGTCATTCCTCCTTTGTCCTGTTTCATTTCTTCAGTTCAAGTGCCATTACGTAAAATGAAGCCCTAAGATCAGCACAATGCCATTAACTTGAAAATCATAAAAAACTGAGAAATCAAGTTGTACATGATGAACATATCACTTTTGTGAGAACTGAACATTTAACTGTTCATAAGACTTGGTTGATTTTACGTTGAAGTTTGAACATGTTAAGTGCATATTTATGTTTTTTGCTTTTGTTCTGGGTTTATTGTTTACTTTTTGTATCGTAGATTGCTCGATTACTCAATTTTGTTGAATTATCAATGCTATGAAACAAACTTGATTTGCCTCCTACTCTTTAATGTTCTTGAGCCCTGCCATTAGTCATATAATTTAGCGTTTTACATCTGTATCTTTCCCTAGTCTGGTATGTTGGGTTTCTATTATCAGTTCAGTGTGTTTCTGGAAGTTAGGACATTGTTAATTTGTTACCTTTCAGTGTCTCTCAACTGGGCATGAAATTTTGCAGTTAGTTTGAGGAGGCGATGTAATGATGATTCTTATTAGTTAGTCTTGTGACTGTATTGATAACATATTGGTTGTAAAACTAATTATCAAACAAATCACCCATAACTGATGTTTTTAACTGGTGCAGCATCGATCAGATGCTCATAAAGCTCTGAGCAAGAACGGTATGCAAATAAATGGGGTGCTGATAGTAGGTGTGAGGCCAGTGGATCCCATGCAACGCCAGACTTTGAATGACAGACTTAATAATCAGGGTTTCATGCCATTACCCCCACCACCATCTTCTAAAAGCACAGAGTTAAGCGGATTAAAAAGTTATTCTCGCCCCTACCTCCTGCAAAATGGTAGTAGCAGTGCCCGGCAGTCAGGAGGGGCAATTGCTTCCCCTGCAAAGTCCATGGTGTCCAAAATCTTTGATTTGATGTTTGGCATTTAGGTGCACATTTTACTCTTCTTCGTACTACAAGATACGGCAATTTGAGTGTAACATCGGGAGAGCCATTCATTGATCTCTGTAGCTTGATGCTTTATCGTGCCATTGTAACAGGTATCATGTTACTTCCATTAGAAATTTCGAACTGTGAGAATCTGCTAACTAGTTGCATACAAGGTGAGTTGGAATCATTTTGGCATAAATTTGCCCTCACTGCTGTTTGGCTTATATTCTTCCTTGTGTCCCGATGGGTGCATAAGTTGATATGATTCTGTGCTATTCTTTACTTTTAAGCATTGCAGGAAACTCTGCATTTGGTATAGGTGTTTTTGCCTCCTGAATCCTAGCTAGTTTGGCTTTTCGGTGTTGTTTTATTAGTGCTTGATATGATGTAAAGCGCTGGGCTACATGGCAGTAATTGTTTCATTCCATATATATGCTAAATCCATTTTGAGCTTTGATGTTAATCAACTTATTATACCAATAGCTACCTCAACAGTTGAATTTGAAGTATGATTACTTAATAACTTGTTAGTCCAAGTGTTGTGAAGACCAACATGTGTAAGTTAATTGTGCCATTTCATCTTTTATGTTAATCCACTCGATTTTCATTCTTATTTGCCATTTTGGTTTTTACAAGTTGTGTTTGCATGGTATCACCCATTTTGACACATTTACTTTCTATTGATCATGAATAAATTGTAATTTGTAGAATGCTCAAGTGACTAGTCAAAAATATTTTCTAGCATAACCTTCAAAATAATATGAAAGGATTCAAATCCAAAAGAACTTGAAATTTTTGTATACAATTTGATAACATAAATCTACGAGGTTAAATCAGTAAAACTGTAAAACTATCATCCATCAAAGTATTTGTAGTAAAAAGGTCCATTTCTATAGCTTGGTGGTATAAAAATGAGAATGGAAATGGACGTGTACGTCATGAAATGTGAGTTCAAGTTTTCGATTGTTGAAGAGTTTCTATGTTACCTCGTGTTGGAAACACTTGAAAACAACTAAACTGTTTAAATAAATATGACCCGGATAACAAGGTGAGATCAATCATACTAAAAGAAAAGTTTATGATCCAACAAAATCAAACCAATAAATAGATATTGAGTTTGTGGAGTGTTAACTTTCCTTATTTTTCAAAAGCTGCCCGCATCAATGCCTATTTTCCCATTCATTTGGAAAAGAATGAATTTTTTCGCACGGCGGTTCGGGAAGAACCCCCAAGTCACCGGTTGGGTGATTTGTGAAAAACGCTCTCACCATTGTTTCCAGCTTGAAATGGCTTTGCATGGGCGTTTTATTGGTTTGGCGTTTTGCAATAGCGCTTGCAACTAATAAGGGTCGAATGGGTACGCGGGTTCTTGTAAGAGCGGTGTTAAACATCACCCTTGAGGTTTAGAGTCAAAGATTTTTTCTCTATAAATTACTATAATTATAAGATATGCCCAAAATAAGTGGCACGCTCAGAGGTTTATCACCCATTTAATTTTTGTCATGTGCCTATTTTTTTCATTTACTTAAAATCTAAAATTAATTTTTCTATTGCCATAAATGTAAAAAATGGACAAATGACAAAGATTTAGGGAACAGGGTAATGGAGTCATGATATCTAAGTCCAACGGGAACTACTCTCTTCAATGCCCCCATTAACTTGTTTTCCAGATTAATTTTCTCTATTATTATTCCATTTTATTAAAGGATAAGAAGATTCTGCATCAGGTAATGTACTATATAAAGGAACCTCGTAAAACTTCAAAAGTAATGAGGCGGGAATTAATTAATATATTGGGTTTTACATACACTTAATGAGTCACTTAATCATAAGTCACGACACTTAACACATTCGCAAGACTTTCTGGATCATAAAACAAATATTTACGAGTGACCCGAACTAGAGTATCATACTTCATCATTGTATAAACTAAGCCAAAACATCTCAAAATATATATAAGTTGGTCGTGCTTATGAGGAGCTGTATAGCATCTAACAATGTAAGCTGTGAATAATCAGCTTGCATTCCTAATGAAGGCTTTTGATCACTTGTTGAAGACTTATAAGGCTACTTTTACACCTGGGGTCGGTTTCACATTCAGACATCAAACAGAACCTCCATCATCATCCTTTGTCCA
>CAOJBI010115028.1:0-11886 GCA_948277035.1 Euphorbia corollata
TTGTATGTTTATTATTTTATTTTTGTGTAAAAATAAAATAAAAACCAGACATAGGGAAGTTTTTCTCGTTTGGAAATAAATTCATGGAATATTTAATATCTTGAATCAATTCGCGAAAAGTAGCTATTTTGCCCCTACCCAAAATCTCTCACCCCGGTATTTAAATTTATAAAAATGAATTTTTATACCATATAATTCATGGTAGAGCTGAACCAGGGGGCGACTCTGAGTTTTTTTTAAATGAAGTGTAAACTTCAAACCAAAATCTGTGATATTGTCTTCTCGCATAACAACCCAGAAGACATTTTCAGTGGAAATTTATCGCAGAATATTTTTGCCACAAAATTGCAAGATCGGTTTTCTACAAACCTAATGTTTTATCACATGACTGCGTGCACGATCCAAAGATCAGGCAATTAAGCTAAAACCATACGCCTTCGTGGATGGCGCCGAGCTACAGCTACCGGCCCCCGCGTCGCCCGCGTCCCGCCCGCTCACAACTAGATTATTCAAAGTCTTGGTTCTAGTTTATTCAAGGTTTTGGTGCTATTTGTTCAAAGTCTTTGTGCTATATGGTTGCTAGTATTATTGTAATAATGTTGTATAGACTCTGTTAGATTGTAATGCCTATATAAAGGCTTGTATATGAGAAGTATTGGATATAAGAAGAGATTGAAAAAGAAATAAAAAGATTAGAATTCTTCTTCCTTCTTATGTCCTTCATTCTTTTGTTGTTAGTTTGTTAAGATTAAAATCCCACTATTATACAATAAAGTGGTACCATAGCTAGATCAAAGAACCCGATCATCTTCCCGAAAAAATTCATATTCTGAGTGAAAAAAACAAGTTTCAGAAATTCTAGTTCGCTGCAAGGAATCATTTACTATGCTGTTTCCTTGCAAAATTTCGTCAAAAGTCTCTTGCCACACTTACAGTGTACAACAGCCCCTGTACGCTAAGAATTAAATTTTTTCTCATAAATCCTCCTTAAAATGAATACTAGTGGTGTTCCCTTCAACTTTCCTAAACAACAAGGAATCATTTCCCTTGCTGTTTCCTTACAAAATTTCGTCAGAAGTCTCTTGCAACACTTAGAGTGTCGCAACAGCCCCTGTACGCCTATAATTAAATTTTTTTTCATAAATCATCCATAAAATGAATACTAATGGTGTTCTCTTCAACTTTCCTCAACTTATAAAAACCAATTACAGAAATTGGTGCATTAAAATGAAGACGATTCTGGAAGCCCAAGATGTTTGGGTTATTATCGAGAAAGATAATGAAGTCTCAGCCGAAGATGCATAACTGTCTCAAGCCAATAAAGACAGTTAACAGAAGAATCGAAGAAACAACCAAAAGGCACTTACTCTAATCCATTAAGGGTTAGATGATGTTATGTTCGAGAAAGTGGCAGACGCAACTACTTCAAAGAAATCATGGGACATATTACGAATTTCTCTTCAAGGCGATGAGAAAGTGCAGAAAGTTGGATTTCAAATGGTAAGAGGAAAGTTCGAGATGATGAAAATGAAGGAGACAAAAGTTGTGCTGAGTACTCATATCGAGTAAAATCTGTCGTAAATCAAATGCAAGAGTATGGTGAAAAGATGGAGGAGTCGAGAATCGTTAAAAAAATTCTACGGTTACTACTACCAACGTTTGAATACATAGTAGTGGCCATAGAAGAATCTCAAGATACTAGTACAATGGTCGTTGATGAACTTGTTGGTTCGTTGCAAGCAAGGGAGGAAACACTAAACAAACAAAAAGAAGAATCTGTTGAACAAGTCTTAGTAGTAAATGCTACATTGAAAGATGGTGAAAATAGCCGAGATGCTGCACGAGAACGTGGTAGAGGCCGTGGAGGAAACGGAAGAGGAAGAGGATGTGGGAGAAGTCAACAATTTGGAAGAGTTGAAAATAATGATGAAAATAACCAGTCTACATGAGGCAGAGGCTGTGGATGTGGAAGAGGACAAGGAAGAGGAAACTGGAGAAAAATAATGGACGTGACAAATCCAACATACAATGTTAAAATTGCTCTAGATATTGTCATTATGCATCAGAATGCAGGAGTCCACCAAGGCAAGTAGAGGGAGTAGCAAACAACATTCAAAAAGAGGATGTAACTAACACGGTATTACTAACCTATGAAGGTGAACAAAACCCAGACAACAACATATATTATCTCGATAATGGTGCAAGTAACCATATGTGTGGAGATAAGAAACTGTTCGTGAAGCTGGACTAGTTATTTAGCGAAAATGTCATTTTTAGGGATTCCTCAAAAGTTCCCATCAAAGGTAAAGGAACCATTCTTATCCGTTTAAAGAATGGAGAACATCAGTTAATCAGCAATATGTATTACGTTTCAAACATTAAAATAAATATTTTAAGTTTGGGACAGTTTCTGGAGGAAAACTACCAAGTTCACATGGTGGATCAAAAGTTATTGCTATTAAATGAGAGTTAATGGCAAATGTGCCATGTCGAAAAATCTTATGTTCACTCTCAACATCAAGGTAAATGTAGGTAAGTGTTTGAAAGCTTGTGTGAAAGATTCTCATTGGCTTTGGCATTTGAGATTTGGCCATCTAAACTTTGGACGGTTGAAATTACTAAGCTAAAAGAAGATGGTGCACGGTCTTCCCCTGATCGACCAACCTCATCATCTTTGTGAAGGATGTCTTGCTAGAAAACAATCCATAACCAGTTTTCCAAAGGAGTCCATGTCAAGAGGAAATGCACCGCTTGAACTCATCCATACCGACATTTGCGGACCAATAACACCAACATCATTGGGAGGCAACAAATACCTTCTGCTATTCATTGACGACTATAGTAGAAAAATACGGGTGTATCTTCTGAAGGAGAAATCAAAAGTATTTGGAGCTTTCAAAAAGTTCAAAGCACAGGTGGAGAAAGAAAGTGGTATTTACATCAAAGCCTTAAGATCTGATAGAGGGGAAGAATTCATGTCCAATGAATTCAAAAGATTCTGTGAGAAACATGGAATCCGTAATTTTTTATCAGTCCCGAGATCGTCACAGAAAAATGGTATCGTTGAACGAATGAATAGAATGGTGCTAAATATGGTAAGGATATGGGAAGAAGCAGTTGATTGTGCAGTCTACATCCTGAACCGATCCCCAACAACTAGTGTTTCGGATACGACACCCCAAGAAGCATGGAGTGGGAGAAAGCCTAACATCTCTAATTTTCGTGTTTTTGGGAGTGTTGCACACGTTCATGTTGCCGATGAAGAAAGGAGAATGTTGGATGAAAAAAGCAAAAAATACTTGTTTGTTGGTTATTCAGAAGTTTCAAAAGGTTATAAGATGTTTGATCCTAACACACAGAAGATAATCATTAGTAGGGACGTGACAATTGATGAGGAGGCAGTCTGGGAAAGGAACAATGACAAGAAGATTTATAGTTTTTATCCATTTACCATGGATGAAAATAATGATCATGATTCGGAGGTACCAGCTACAACTTTGACAGATACGACATCGACGTCATATAGTCTTGTACCAAGTTCTTATCCTGAAGAAGATTATGATAGTGATGGTCCTAGACAAAGACCGAGAAAAATCCAACTTGTTTTAAGATATCTATAACGCCATTAGAGTGCTCAATGAAGAAGTAACTCTTTATTGTCATCTCATTGATAGCGAGCCCATCGATGCTAAAGAAGCCATGAAAGATGAGAGCAGGAGAAAAGCCATGGAGGAGGAGATTCAAAAGATAGAGAAGAACAAGACGTGGGAGTTAACAAAACTTCGAGCTGATAAAAAGCCTATTGGTGTCAAGTGGGTGTTCAAGATAAAGAAAGATGCAAATGGAGAAATTATTCAACACAAGGCAAGCCTTGTTGCAAAAGTATATAGTCAAAAGCTCGGTATTGACTATGATGAAGTGTTTGAACCAGTTGCTAGAATGGAGACAATTAGACTTGTGATCTCAGTTGCTGCACAAAATGGATGGAAGATCCATCAAATGGATGGCAAATCAGCATTTTTGAATGGATATTTGGAGGAAGAAATATATATTCATCAACTGCCTGTCTATATTGTCAAAGGTCATGAAGAAAAGATGTTGAAGCTGAATAAGGCATTGTACGGGCTCAAGCAAGCACCAAGAGCTTGGAACAGTCGCATTGACAAATACTTTCAAGAAAATGGATTTGTCAAATGTCCACTTGAACATGCATTGTACGTGAAATTGAAGAATGGAGACATGTTACTTGTTTTCTTGTACGTTGATGATCTTATATTTACCGGCAAAAACCCTCGGGAACAACCCTCAGATGTTCGATGATTTAAAAAGGACAATGGCTAGTGAATTTGAGATGACTGATATTGGCTTAATGTCATATTATTTGGGCATTGAAGTGAAGCAGAATGATGATGGAATCTTTATTTCTCAAAGTGGCTTTGCCAAGGAAATCTTGAAGAAATTCAAGATGGAGAATTGCAATTCAGTCAACACTCCAGTCGAACGCATTTTGAAATTTACCATGGATAAAGATGGAGTTTAATGTGAACCCGACAACTTTTCAAAGTTTGATCGGAGGTCTTAGAAATCTGACATGCATAAGGCTAGATATTCTATATGCAGTTGGATTAGTTAGTAGATATATGAAAGCATCTAAGGAGTCTCATTGGAATGCATAAAAAAGAACACTTCGTTATGTGAAAGGTACAACTAACTTTGGATTGTAGTATTCAAAATATGATAAATTCAAATTAATTGGTTACAATGATAGTGATTGGGCTGGTGATAAAAATGATCAAAAAAGTACTAGTGGGATTGTATTCTTTCTTGGTGATATAGCTTTTACTTGGAGTGCAAAGAAACAACCGATTGTGACGTTGTCAACTTATGAAGCTGAGTATGTTGCTGCAACTTCATGTGTGTGCCATGCAATTTGGTTACGAAGATTGCTGAAAGAACTTCAAATGAAACAAAAATATCCAACGGATATTTTCGTCGATAATAAATCAGCACTGGCATTAGCTAAAAATCATTAGAGACATATTCCGCAACGAAAAGTAATTGTTGCTTCCTAAATGTACTACCTAGCAAGTGCACTAGGGTCTAGTTATAGATCAACAAGTAAGAGTATCATTTTCCCACAAGGAGCTACTATGTTACTTTAAAGCTTTTCATGATAAATAGGCTGAAGGTTTCTGTTTCGTTATTTTAGGGTTGAAAAGTTGTATTTAACAAGATCTTTATGTAAACAGCGACAAGGTAAAGACTTGGTGTAAATAATGGTAAAAAGACACAAGCTCGACTTACCTAAGGTCAATCTAAGTCTTTCTTCTAAAACAAACATGCATAAAACATTAACAATACCAATCTGTTCCATGGTCTCTTGACCAGAATCCCCTAAGAAGCCTTCTAAGAAGTCTTTGATTTCTTACTATGTTAAATCTCACTTCTCCTCTCGGTTCTTAGCAAGATAAACATAATAAGCTTTATAAATGGTCAAACATTCATCAAAATGAAACCCAAGGGATACAAACAATTATCTTTCGATATCATGCTTCATATGTGTGTGAATGTTTTCCATAATGTTAGATCTCCTCTCGGTACTTACTAACATTACTTAACAAAAGCTAGATCTTTGGCTTAAGATAGAAAACAAAGCATTCATTCACACAAACAAATCAATAAAGATAGTAAATATACATACATTGCACGTGGAAGAATTCCTTAGACTGCCTCTTAATGACAAGTCTTGCTTATAGGTGGATTACTCACTCTTCATTATGAAAACCAAAAGAAATTTCATTAAAGAGAGGGAGCTGGTTGTTCAAGACCATAAATGTCCGAAGTTAATTGTTTCAAAATAAGGAAGAAGCTGGTTATAAACCATGCACGCTTTCCCAACATGAAAGAGAAAATAAAATATTCAAAAGAAATACATAAATATCTAAATATTGTTCATAAAGTACTACCAAAAGCCACCTTCTAGAAGGGGCAAGTATTAAAATAAAACTAGATAAATATCCTCCACATATCCCTCAACTTATCCTTTTTCAAAGGTCCCATCAGTCGCTTGCCTATCAACTCCAAAGCTGCAGGTTTTCTTCAGTTTCTGTGTCAACTGCCACCATTCTGCTAGCTTCTAGAGGTCTTCTACAAATCCAGCAGAGACCTAGAAACACATGAATATCTTCTAAAAATTGATTTTTATTCACACTTTTTCACTTCCATTTTGCATAATATTATGGTATAAATTTCCACTTATCAAACATCCCCAAACTTAAACATTGCTTGCCCTCAAGCAATTCACTCAAAGATAAAGAGATAAGCAAATACTACACCTCAACAAAACCAATCAGGAGCAAACTGGAATTTTAAAGAGCTAAAAACAAGTTAAGAATATCAAAAGTAAGATTAAGAGACCTTTGACAAAGCGATTATAGGCAACCATGAGAAAGCATGCAACTTAATGAAACTTAGAACTCTTACTTCAACTAAGTAGCACAAAATCAGAAAGCCTCGCAAGATGTCACTCATACTCAGTGTTTAGGCTGTTTTAAAAGAGCAATCCCTCTTTCAACAAAGTCAAGTCACAAAGAAACCATAGGCTTGCTAATCGGTTTAGTTTCCACCATGCATAAGTGAAAACGGCTCGTGCTATCAAGAGGTCTTTAAGGGTTGCAATGTTAGGCTGGGGTTGGGGGTAGGATATGGAGGGAAATTTAGGTTGAAGAACTTTAACAAAAAATTTCTTTGATTTAAGCAGTTTTTCTGATTTTTGAAGGTCTTTTGTCCAGATTTGAGCTTTTGGGGACTTAAAAAAAATATGATAGTGAAGAGACTATAAAAGTACACAACCTTGCATTTTGTCTTTTTATTCTTGTTTTCCATTTATTTTTGAAGGTTGGGTCTGATTTGAATATGTCTCTAAGAAAGTGATGCGAAACTGTCCCTATTTGATGAAGATCTTGTACTCAGAATTGAATTGATTGTAACTTTGAAGATCTTTAGACAAAGACTTTGAATTTTTAGATCTACTGCTTTTTCTAATATTTAAGCTCTATTTTGTTAAAAGTTCAAGGTTTTTGGGGGAATCAAAGTGAAGGGTTATGGCTATTGATGTGTGAAAAGAAAGAATGGCTTTAGGCTCAAGGGGGGTTACCTAAGGGTTGATTTAAGGGTTGGCTTTTTGGCTAGTGGGGAAAACCTAATTGCCTCAATCACTTACATAAAGTTCAACTATGATCTCAACTAGACTAGCACAAAATAGCATTTCATGCATCTCCCATAGCAAGTTCTAGTTTCTGCAATAAGACTTTGTCCACTTAGCAAGAAGTCAGAATGTTTTCAAACAGACAGTTTTAAGGCTCAATTTCTTACCAAGAGAGGGTTTTGCTACTAATTTAGTCTACAAATTTGAAGTAAAAATTAAAATTTTCAAAACTTTAACATGCTTAACAAGTTAAAAATAATCAAACTCCTTCAAAGCTCTCTAAACTCATACTTTTGCAATCTGCCTCCTAACTATTAGCGACAAAAATCCAGTTATAACTTAATCTCAAAAATGAAACAATAGCAAAGAATTCAATCTAAAACTAGAAAGTGAATCAAATCTAGCAAACAAGTTCAAATAACAAGGATCTCTTCAAGCAGAATTTTCAAATTTTCGACAGTAGCCTATAACTTATGCAAAACCTAAAGTAATGAGTTCAATAATCAAGCACAATCAAGATAATCATAATTCTAGGCAAGAAGTTCTCAACCTACATCCCCATACTTAAAGTTTGCTTTGTCCCCAAAGCAATTAGCATGCATCACAAAATACAGGAAATAAGGGAGATCTTTATTCTGCCAAAAGGTAAAAGAAAAGCAAGAGATACCGTTCACCAGAGGAGGAGAGGACTTAACTCCGGTGGATTTCACTCTTTTCGACATGGCTACAACTCTAAACAAAGGTTAGTGCAAGGAGAGAAAAAAAATTGAAAGAGTTTGAGCAAAGGGGAAATAGAAGCAATAAGATGAAAATCAAGTAAGGAGAGAGAAAAGAGGGTTTAAAAATTAAGTGCAATTGGAGAGGTGGAGGTTAATTAGGAACAAACTTGTAACCGTTCAAAAATAATGGAAAGTTAATTAACAAAAATTCGTTACTTACACAAAAATAGGGAGGTGGTTAAAAAAATAATTTTCAAGTTTAAAAGATTTCAAAAATTCTGCCCAAAAAGGTTAACCAAAAAGTATATTCCCTTTTTCAAAAATTAATCCCAAATAATATTTAAATATTTTAAGTACTAAATAAAACAAAAAGAAAAATAAAAATGAAAGTGAGATTAAAAGGTAAGAAAAAGTAGTGGATGGGGTTGGTTAAAAGACTTACACATGTCACTTCCTATAAAGTAGGTAATGATTAGCACATTTACCATTAAAGTAGGAGGTGGGAGTTTAAAATTCAAAATTCAGATTTTGGACATGCAAAAGAGCACGTGTTCATGCAAAAAGGATACAGTGAAGTCTTTTCCCCATATTGGAATATTTACAAGGCCTTCATCGAGAGTCAGGAAGGTCTTCAAAACGCTTCCTCAAAAAGTTTGCTTCACTTGGTGCGTGAAGCGAGCACCAAGTTACAAGGTCTTCTCATGGGGGCTTGAGAAGGAAGACCTCCTCATTTGCATCAGCTTCTCTTTGAAGGCTTCTACATTAGAGTTGGAGATCTCTACTGCTCCTTAGTTAAAGACCTTGTTGACTGTATAGGTGTTAGCAAGGTCCGTTCGACCCGATGAGGAAATTATCCGATTACGCATCACGGGAATGACAAGAGTCATGCAAACCGAATTGTCGTATCTATCCGCCAATCAAAAATCCGAAAAAACCCTAAAAATTGCGTCCGATTTCTCAAAACAGACCAGAAACTCTGAAAAATCAAAATCCGATCGAACCGGGCCCTGCCTAAACCTAAAATATCCCTTGAAAAGAGGGATATTTACCCCTTGGAGGTAATTAGCCCGCGGGCTAATTACCTAGGTGGTAGCCTCCCCCTTTTCCCGGGAGGCTACCCTAGGGTTGCCCCCCTAGGTAATTAGCCTGTGGGCTAATTACCTCCTCCTATATAAGGAGGTGTACCCCCTTCCTTTTTCAACAAGTTTCGAATCCCGAAGTTCCCCAGAGCAAAACTCGTTAGTTTTCGCTCCAAAACGCGTCAAAACTCTGTCGGATTCAAAAATATTCAACCAAATCTCTTAGATAATCGATATAAGTCAAGTTTCCCATGGAAACTCTTGACTTAAACTCGACAAAACTCGTTCAAAACTATTTTTACTCGAGATTATAGCTATAACTCGAGTCAAAACGCTCTCAAACCACCACAAACACTCTCGAAACCACTTCTGATTCAACTTTCAACAAAGTTATCATCGGATCTATGGCAATTCAATCCCGCACCGGCTTTCACGTCATCCTGGAATCGCGAAAAGGTAACTGAGGGTATAGGCTCCACGCCTTAAACTTTTTTTAAGTTATTTCATTCGTTTTCATTATGCACTTGGGGTAAAGAGCCACTGGAGTTGCTTTACCATTTATTTTTCAATAAAATGCATTAATATGTGTAAATGAGCTTGCAGGTGAAGACCAGACACCCTAAAACAAAGGGAACCCTGTCCGGATTATTATGAGAAATCTCAATTAGCACCATTGCTCTGCCGAAATTTCGGCTAAATTTTATTGCTTTACTAAGCCGTCGTAATGTCAAAATTATCTTAAAAGTCATAATTCTCGATTTTTGAATAAAGTTAGTAACCATTATATCCGAACTCAAAATCTCATTCTTCAGGTATAAAAATCCTACTACGGATCAGTATACCATAATTCCCGGTGGAGCTGAACCGGGTGGCGACTCTTTTCTTTTAGTAAAATAGGGTTTTAACCTCACTTTTACAACTTTTATCTTAAAAATGGAATCAAATTGAAAACGGTTTTCTCTTTAATGAAAATCATCCCCCAAAGATCGTAAGACTCATTTCCAAAACCCGGGCGAATTCGTGCCTTGCGCAGTTCGACCCAGCTCAACAACCACGACCTTCTTTCCCGAACCGCCACGGAAAGGCCCGCCCGCTCATAGAATGCCTAATTGATTTAAGAGATTCGGCAATCACGTTGTTACTTGAGACTGGGATTTCTGGTCCTTCAAGGAATGCCAAAAGAAATTGGTTATGATATGATAGGAATTCGGCAATCACGATGTTGCCTGGAAAGGGATTGGTCATTTCTACGAATGCCTAAGCGGTTTTTCGACAATCGCGATGTTGCCTGGAAAAGAATTGGTCATTTCTATAAATGCCTAAAAGTCTTGAAAGTCATTCTAGGAGTGCTTAAGGGGTTTGAAAGGTTCGGATATATGTGTGATAGTATCAAGGTCACTTCATGATCATTTAATGTATAGGTACAAATTTTACAGTTGTTTACAACATTGTAATATACATTAAAGTAAAACACTTCCTGCACAAGGACCAAACAGTTAGAGCGTGCCTTCCACCCTTATTTCTCCAATCAGGTTACTTCGCTTTTTGTCAACAGGGGACTAGCAAAGTCTACTCACCTAATTAAGTTACCCAGTTTTAATAAAATATCAAATTTGATACGCTACATGTCCTAGATACAAATCTATGCTCTTAATCCGTTTACATTTTTAGACACAATGTGGTAACTTCAAATAACAAATTACCAATAATAAGGAAAATCCTAAACATAAACCATTCTTTACCTGCCCTAGCTATAAACCATTCTTTACAACTTACATGGTAATCAGTAAAGCAAGTACATTGAGATTTACAATTTGAACGTATGAATTTGAATTTGAACATTGAAGCTGTTGAGACGTAAAAAAATACTAGTCAATTTGCAACGGTAATGAACATTTAGATTTTCGAAACCCATAATTTGTTGAGCATTATTGCTCCAACCTAGGCAAATCAATTTAGTGCAGTTCATTTAAATTCTTATTTGTTTGACTATCTTAGTTGTTCCACATCAAATACAGATTTACAATTTGAACATATGCAAAGATAATTTAATAATTTTTAACTACAAATTCTATTATCTTCTGTTCAATAGAATTTGAATACAACTTTTGGAATAAAATTTGATGAAATGAATTATGAAACTAAAATAATTCTTATCCTATCTCTATTGAGGAGTTGTCGAACAATCTCCATAAGAGTTTAAAGAATTGTTGTCAACAGAACACTCAGCAATATTAGCTAACCAATTTGCAAGAGCAAGGAATGTCGCAAGCACACATTGCACTAGGTTACTTAGTACAAGAAAGGCAAAGATAGCCTTTCAGCTCAGGGGAAATGGCATTATGATCTCTAAGATTCTACAATTAATAGAGCTAATTAAGTAAAATAAAACCAAGAAATCACCAAACATAACTCGATTCAATTTCATTCAAGGCAAACAAACTAAACAATATAGAAGAGGCCAAATACTAAAAATCAACTAATCAAACTCTAATTCAGTTCCAGGCTTTACATGGACAACCACAAAATCAAGAGAAATCTAAGAGCTAGCAAACTTAGTAACGGCCTTAGTACCCTTAGATACATCATGTTTAGGGAAATTAATCAACCCTAAAGTACAAATTGATTCAAAATACAAAAAGTAGATCAAAATTATAATAGGAAGCTCGACACATTAAGAGATCTCACACAAAAAAGAACCCAAACATTAAAAAAACCCAAACCAATTGAGAAACAAAAGAAATTGACAAGTAAAAGGAGTAAATACAAACACAAATACAAATTTTAAAACTAAAACTCATAAAAGAGAACCTGTTCCTGAGAGGCACGAGAAAAACCAAGAGGATTAGGGATGTCCTTCGAAGAAGGGAGATGATGAACT
>CAOJBI010115158.1:0-12438 GCA_948277035.1 Euphorbia corollata
GTTTAATATGAAATTGACATTCTATTTTATTGTTTACACGTAGAAGATCAAATAGATTATGTTCAACATTTATTGTGCCACATCATATAGTAAATAAAAAGTAGAGGAGTTAGTGTAGAGCCATTTTTAGTTACTTAGGCCTCGTTTGTTTGCAGGAAAATATTATGCAGGAAAATATTTTCCGGATTTTCCGGCGTTTGTTTGCTATGGAAAATAAGTCAAAGGAAAACATCGTGCAAGTCAACATGAAAATAAAGTGTAAATAAAGGAAAATGTTTTCCCATAAAAAGTTGGGAAAACATTTTCCTTTATTTTATCACATCACATCCTCCACTATCACAATCACCATTAATCCCTAGGTCTCACTACCACCACCACCTAGGGTTGAAAATGGGTCTTAATGGAGCGGGTAATGCATTCCCCATATCCATACCCATTAAGGTTTCGGGTAAAAAAAATCTCCAAATCCATATCCAATAAGGATTCGGGTATTATTTCCCGGCACCACCACTTTCTCCATCCCACCGTCACCGCTATCTCCATCTGACCACCACCACCCCACTCTTACTATCACCACCTCCTTTAGTCCGCTACCACCACCTTCTCCATCCCGCTCTCACTTCCATTACCACCTCCTCCACCCCAACCACCACCACCATTACCACCACTTCCTCCACCCCACCTTGCCACCACTACCGCTACCTCTATCCCGTCACCACCACTTCCTCCACGCCACTACCACCTCCTCCACACTGCTCTCACCACCATCACCACTTCCTCCACCCCGTTGTTGCTACCACCACCACCTCCTCCTCCTCCTCCTCCTCCCCGTCAACGCCACCATTATTACCACCACTCCCTCTGCCCCACCGTCACCACCTCCTCCACCTTGCTACTGTCACCGCCATCACTTCCTTCCTCCAACCACCGCTTCCACCCACCTCAATTTCCTCCATCCCACCACCACCATTATCACCACCGTATGTATATGTATATGTATATGTATATGTATATGTATATATATATATATATATATATATATATATATATATATATATGTATATATATATATGTATATATGTATATATATGTGCAGGGGATTTTTTCCGGGGGGGTCACTCCGGTCTTTGACCGGTCAAAGTCAACCACCGATCATAAATTCCGACCATAGATAGCAAACATAAATTGCACATAAAAATGAAATAGAAAACAAATTCATTGATATTACTTAAAAAAAGTTCCGTACCAAAATATGCATGAGCCGGAATTCGGGAAATGACAACCACAACTTCCTAGCTCTAATTGAAGAATGGAGTAGAGTATCTCACCTAGTGAAGAATCTGCAGCTTTCCTGTGATTGTATGATTGGGGAAATATAGCAGTATTTGCCTAAACGATAAAGATGGCATTCAAGGAAAAAAAAAGAAGGTTACGAAACAATATTCGATGAATATGCACTGAAAGTAATGGAAGAGGATACATACTGGATTTCTCAAAGCTTTGCATGGTGAATCATCTAAAAGTAATGTGTTAGATTCATTATATTCTCCTTTATTCCATGGAAGACGAGGCTCACTTTTGTCCCATAATTTTTTCAATTCCTTCAAGAACAGGGGCTTCTTTCAATGTTGGTAAGCAATCAGATGAAAGTTAATGACAATAAATATAAAAAAATCCACGGATTTCGTTTTCTCTAATGAAGCGATTGATAAGATTCTAATTTGACAAAATGACTCGTGAATCAGATGCAAATCATTCCATTAAACTCAACTGTTCTGCCTCGACTATTCCTTCAAGCAAATTATAGCAACAAACAGAAATTAAGGATTCTCACCGGAAAAGGGAATCGCAATCAACTTGAATCTGAAGGCTTAATCGCTCTTGGCCCCAAATCAATTTCAGCTAGACGAACTCCCACTCTCTTGTCAACGACACAAAAAGATATCCCAATTGGTTTAGTACGAAGACCCCTTTTATTCCGATTCAGCTCATACTGCGTAACGCGTTTGCCTTTCGTTTATTCCGATTCAGCCACGTCATCGCAGCTACAGAAGTCTTATGATCCAACGGTTTAGCCTGCCCTTGCTTACAACATATCACGTTATACATTAACCCGGCCCGATATATTTACCGATAGACAACTTAACCCGAAATATTTGAAAAAAAGAAAATGAAAATTGGATAAACCCTTGTACGAACTAAAACCATGGCTACATCTCTTCTTCTCCCTAATCTTCATTTCTCTCGATCTATTCTCTTAAACCCTAATGATTCAACTTCACCGTTTACCATTTCTAAACAACTCTTCTCTTTTGGCAGGATTTTGAATTTGCATTATCACCTTATTCCACCCAAAGCATCCATAAATTGCGACACCGGTAATGGAGCGGTTGAATCCCCGAAACCCGCTCGTCGTGGCCGGAAAAAGAAGCCCGCAGCTCCTTCTCCTTCAGATTCCGCTCCAACCTTGACAAAGAAAACTAAACGAGCGGCAAAAAGTGAGACTGGAACAGTTTCTACAACTTCAGCTAAACAGGCAGTTGTAGAGGAATCGGACGATGAATTAGAAGATTACGATGACGGTATCGATTTTCCCTTCTTATCTCCACCTCTGGTTTGCTGCTTCGGCGCTGTTCAGAAGGAGTTCGTGCCGTCGGTCCGGGTGCACGATAATCAGATGCATCAGGATATATATTCGCAGTGGAAGATGCTGCAGTGGGATCCGCCGGAGTTCGCTAGGGCTCCCGGTGGACCGCCGTCGAATGTGGCGATATCGCACGTGAGGCTAGGCGGCAGAGCGGCGTTTATGGGAAAAGTTGGGGACGATGATTTTGGAGGGGAGCTAGTGTTGATGATGAACAAAGAGGGAGTGCAAACGCGGTCGGTGAAATTTGATGAGAATGTGAGAACAGCTTGTAGCCTTATGAAAGTTAAATTCGAGGATGGGAAGATGAAGATGGAGATGGTGAAAGAGCCTGCCGAGGATTCCCTTCATGCATCAGAATTGAACCTTGCTGTGCTCAAAGAGGTGACATATATCATAATTTGGTTTCGTTTTCTTTGTTTGAGAGTTTCAGGCTATATATGAATTCCAAATCAAGTTCCTAGTTGAAAATGTATAAATGAGGATGATATTTGTGCAGAAAAAGGAAATATTTTGCTGAATGAAGATTTTGCAATCGAGCGGTTTCAATAAATCAACTCAATAAAATTCGATTTGTATGAAATGCAATTAAATACTCACATGGACTTCATATATTGCATTTTAAATGTTCTCTATCAAAGACGACCGAAGTGAATTCCGGGTGAAAGTTCTTTTTTATTTTATTTTTATTCAAAGAGATTTGAAGGGGGTGGGATTTCATCAATAGTGGATGTACCAATTGAACCAAATCCAATTGGTCGGGTGAAAGTTCTTAATTTTGTTTCGTTTTAGATGAAAATCATTCTTCTGCGAAATCTAGCTGGTTCCAACTTGTAGAACGGTAGAAGTAATTCAGTATATGCCTGTAATTCTGTTCCGAAGTTTCTGTGATATGGATTGAATGATTAAATGTTGTTCTGGGATTCTGGAGGTGCTATTTCCTTGTACTGCTCAGTGACTGTGATTCTTAAATGGATTTGATGAGTAAACGCTAATTGGTTTTGTACAATGGTTATGTAGGCTAGGATCTTCCACTTCAATTCAGAAGTCCTAACATCTCCTTCATTGCAATCAACCCTTTTCAGAGCAATTAAATGGTCCAAGAAATTTGGTGGGCTAATATTCTTTGATTTGAATTTGCCACTGCCTTTATGGAAGTCTCGTGATGAGACAAGGGAAATTATAAAAAAAGCTTGGGATGGAGCAGACGTCATTGAGGTTTCAAGGAGAGAGCTGGAATTCCTCTTGGATGAAGATCATTATGAGAGACAAAGGAATTACAGGCCACAATACTATGCTGAAAATTATGAACAAACCAAAAAATGGCGTAATTACTATCATTACACCCCGGAGGAAATCTCACCATTGTGGCATGATGGACTTGAGTTATTGTTAGTCACCGATGGAACTCTAAGAATCCATTACTACACTCCTTCATTCGATGGCGTTGTGATAGGAACAGAAGACGTGCTTATAACACCATTCACTTGTGATAGGACTGGATCGGGAGATGCTGTTGTTGCTGCTGTTATGAGAAAGATTACTATATGCCCCGAGATGTTTGATGATCAGGATGTTTTGGAGAGGCAGCTACGCTTCGCAGTTGCTGCAGGAATTATTTCACAGTGGACAATCGGTGCAGTAAGAGGGTTTCCTACTGAGAGCGCAGCACAAAATCTGAAAGAGCAAGTCTATGTACCCTCAATGTGGTAGCTTGGTGCTAACTATTAATGTGCTCATATGATTGCTTTCCTCTTCAATGGTGAAGATATGCATCACGGATATGAGGCTGATGGCTGATATCTGTTACATCTAGATTTCAAATTTTGCATAAATTTAAGCATTTGACATTGAAGGCGTGTTAAAAGCCATTGTTCAAGTGATACGATGATATTATTTTGCTTAGCAGTGAACTTGAGACTTTAACTCAGCATTCACATGAATTCATTCCATTAGTCCACGCTATTTAAAGTTGTGTTTATTTTTGGGTAAATTTCAAAAAAGGGACATGTGGTTTGGATCCTTTTCAAAACGGGTCTTGTATTGGATTTTAAATGTCCCAAATTACCCCTTGTCACGTTTGAGATCCATAAAATCCAATACAAGACCCGTTTTGAAAATGATCAAAATCACAAGTACTTGCTGTTCTTTTGTGCACAAAAATTATATCATGCGGCATAAAACTATAATGTTAACCTTTAACTTGAGGGCTTAATAGGTTTTACATTTTTGAATGAAAATTGGGGGATGCCAATCAGAAATTTCATATAAAATCATTTCTGGCTATACTTGTTCCTCACACACATTGGTAATTGTGCATTTGTTATGGACATTTCAAAGCAGAGCACTGGTCTTTATACTATATATACAGTGGATTTAGCAACTACAACTTTACAAAAACAGCAATAGTATGATAAAATGATACAAAAGAATGATCTCCTCCTCTCTTCTTTTTTGAATCTCAAGCAATGAAAAAATAAATTATTCAACTTTCTTTTCATTTCCCTCCATGTGCAAATGGAATCATATCTCCACGCTTGTTTGTGTAGCCTACCTGATTACCTAAACAATTATAATCAGCCTTCTATGTATATCTAAAATGCCATTTTCTAAACTAAGGACCTGACATTGTGTACTTTTCGGTATGGATATGTAGGCATTGCGTGAGGAATTTGTTGACCCTGCCCGGCAGCTCCTAATTCCGCTCTTGTGTGCGCTCTGTGCTGACGCCTATCCAGACCTTCAGTACAGTGGGCTCATCATATTATGTAATATAATACACTGGGAATACTACCTTTGAACTACGCCCTCAATATTTGGTTTTATTATCTGCTCGAGTTTTACGCTTACTGATGGGTCTTGGCGTTGCTTCTTTTTACATACACATCCAGGAAGAGGGTTTGCATAAAAGTTCTCTTCTAGCCTAGGCGCCTCTCCTTGTTGCCTAAGATATGGAGATCCTAGCCTGTCTGAATGTAACCTCTTCACCTTTTCAGTGAATTCCTCCCAAGACGATTTCCCCTTATCATACTGATCAATCATCTTAACAAAACTTTGTCTGGAAAAAGTAAAGGAATTATTCATTAGAGCAGCTACAGAGATTGTATAAACTAGAAATAGCAGGTAGTTGTTTATTAACCTGTCTGGATTGATAGTCTTTCGAAACCCTTCAAACCGCCGATTTCCCTGCACTGCTTTTGCCATATTACCATCGTAAGTATAAACAAAAACATCGCTTTCGAGTGCTAAAATATAATCCAGAGCAGCCAGGCGATTCTGATATGCTTTCAAAGGTTCCAACTCTTTTGGAGTTGCTAGAGTATTATGAGAAAAGACATTAGGAAACTCTTCTTGGAAGGCTTTCATGCTATTGTTACCATATATGTTCCCTGCAACTATGTATATAGTTGTAGAGGAAGGATAACCCATTGCCTTGAGAAACATTGCTGCTTCTCTAGGAGTCATAGGGCATCCACCTTGAAGCCTTCGTTCTACACTGTCTATCTCTTTCTCCTTCCAATGTTGGACTTTGTATCTCATATCCCTGAGCTCCTCAGCCTCGTGAGTAGTAAGATTGTGGTTGCAGCCAGTGAATGAGAGCATGTCTTTCTCATACCTAAGCCAAAAAGGATCAGATTCGTATGATAATCTATCAATGGAGAAGGATTATTACATTGGGCAGCAGAAAGTAATCAACACCTTAAATGCAATGCAATGTACGGTTCGTTATTTTTCCTTAGCCTGTCCACCAAAACCTTGCCAAGATCCTCAATCTCCTTTGTGTACCTGAGGGCCTCGTAATTGGCACGGCATCTCAATTTCTGGATAGAGTTCGGAAGACCATTATTAGCTAGTCTTGAGTCGATATGGGTGAACTTTATCACCTTGTGTTTCTTCAACAACAAGGCCATCTCACCCCTGTAGTAACTAGCCTGAAAATATATGAGTTTAGCTATAATTCCGATTGATAGTTTAATGAAATGGTATTTCCAAGTTCCAACTAGCTTACAAATAAAAAATGATTCAGATGTACCTTAGACCAGGAAATAGGAGCCTTTAGAAGGGGTTTCTTTGTCGAATAATGAGATGGCAAATATTCTACTATATTAATGTCATCCTTTAAGGCTTCCATGAAATGTCTCCAGTCAAAAATGTCTTTAAAAGTACTGTATACAATGAACATCGGTCACGCTTTTATGAATATCACATATTCGCAAATTAAGAAACTTAGTGTTATGATACCTAGGATCTGTCCAAAATGACTCGTGATCAAGTAAGGGAAGGACAAGAGTTGCATTCATTAACTTGGCAACAGCAACCATATCACATATCTGCACATCAATTAGAATATCAAATAAGTTCTTGTTTCTCAAAATAAAAATTGACATTTTTTTTGTTAATTTAACTTCAAAGATCACGGATAACAATACTCACTCCTGTTCTCATTTGATTTAAGCCACCATTGGCATGGACAAGAAGATAGCCATTTGTTTTACTAGTCCCTAAAACAAGAAAAAAGGTTTACTCAAGTAGAACAAAGAAAAAGGAAATGGAAAATTATACAAGTAATAGTGGAAGCATACTTATTTGATTTCTTGGCCGAGTAATACATTGAAAGTAATTGTCACTATTGGGTTTCAACCAAATCTCCGGAATCTGCCATTGAGAAATTATATAAACACAATTCAGAAAAATATAAGTCGTGATATCAACGTTCACAAACACCAAAAAAACGGCCAGTATTTCTTAATGAAAAGTAAGCAAAGGTGAAAGACAAACAGAAGAAGCCAAAATAACAACTAGTATTTGAAAGGTACGCAGTGCACCAATCCACATAGCAACAAATGAATATCTTGGTCATATATGATAGTCTGAAAAAGCCTCCTAATATTCAATGCACTAGCAGCGACCCACTACTTCATTCAAGTCAAATTTAATGCCTAACCATTCAAAGCCCACCACAAATTGTCTTTCGTTATTTTAATCTAATTCCGAAACAGTAAAAAAATGAAGAAAAATCATTCCACTTTTGCATTTATTTAATCATAAACACCTCGGTTAGTTAAAAAAATCTCAGTTTACCCTAGTTAACAATTTTTAATCCAGAAATAAATGAGATTATGCATCATCATAAATAATTTAATTTCATCGTCTAAAAACCGTTTTCTCGAGGGAAGATAAATGAGCAATGGTGTTAACGGAGGACTTGAAATACTTACAGGAGGTTTCTGCAGAAGAGGTTTAGGCATGGAAGCAGAACTATCATGGATAACACGTTGAGCCATAGCCCAATCATCTTTAAAAGTTTGTACAACCAGAAGTCCCTTTTCATTTTTTCTCTCAACATAATGATCCAAAAACGACAGCTTCACGAACAACGAAACGACAACCATAACCGTCAAAAACGCTAAAATTTTCCGGCCAAAATTTTTGCCACATCTCAGAGTCTGTGCCATTGTAGCCGTCCAATGCCAACTATCCTCCAGCCCTAACAGCCACGTCTCAGGGAGAAAGAATAATAGCTTCCGTCGAACCAACAGACTCCTAATTAGCGAATGATGATTGTTATGATGGAGGTGAGCAGAAGAAGCGCTTAATAGTTCTTCCTCATCGGAAAAAAATTCGTTAAATGTAGAAGTTCGGTGGTCGGCGGCATCAACCCGTCGTCTAGTAGTGGTAGGTCCAGGGTGAATGGGAGGACTAGAGGCGGCGGAGGATGGAGTGGAAGAAGGAATGCCGACCGACATCGCCATTCGAAAAATGAAAATCAAAACCAAAGATCCCTCGGGTTAGCAGCGAGGGAAATGAAAAGGAAAAAGAAATAACAGTAGAAAATTCAATTGAGAAATGAAGTCAGAGACGACGAAGGAGAAGAAGAGAAAAGCATTACGGCGGCGGTGTTTCCCGATGAGAAAAGAGGAGTCCGAAATCAAAGGAAAAAGGCAGAGGTGATATATATATACAGATGCGCGGTTTTGGGTTGGTGATTGAATTTGATTGGGGAAAAGATTCTAATTTCCCTTTTGCTCTCTCTCTATATGATAAATGAATGAAATAATAAAAACTATAACCACCTATATTTATAAACAAAAATAAAATAAAATTCCACATGACTTAATTGTTTTTTTAAATATTGTCATTGATTATGTATAAAATAAAATACACAAATAAGTACAAGTTCAAAGAATTTCGAAAACGAAATTCCAATTGTATTGCAGTGTTTGGTTTATAATCCAATTAAATTGGTAATATTGGAATAAATGAAAATTCTGTATTGTTTTAATATTTCATATTTTGATATATGGCTTGGTGTATATGTAAAGTAATCATCTCATTAAGCTACATTTGAAGATAATTCATTAATGTTGTGTCATTCAGTTAATTGAACGGAATATAGTGGAATAGAAATAAACATCCTTAAAATTAATTAATTTACTCTGCCATATTTCATTATATTTTACGAATTAAATCATAATTTACAATTTTAAATAAATATGAGGACCGATACGCGGTACTTTGATAAATGTTATTTACGGTTTATATGTTATATTACATGCATATTAATACCAATTTAAATATATTCATGCTCTTTTGGAAATGACATGTGAAAATTATCTGATTCTATTAGAAGCAATAATAGAGAAACATAGGGTATAATGTTTTAATAATTTTTACATTAGCTTGTGAACTCATACACAACCATTAAATTTATACATTTTTTCTTTGGCATTATCAAATTATTCTCAAATAAATGTAGTATTCAATTAACCCTTTAGAAAACATATCAAACATAAATTTGGTTATGTGTTGGGTTGAGTTAGACTTTTCATACAAAATTGTGATTATCTTGAGAAATTTCTCCACCATACATTTTTTTTCTTGTGTAGTAATGAGAACTAAGTTTATACCTCACACGCTACAAAGTTGCATGCATAGTTCTTTATGGGTTTAATTTCACTCATAATACATTAACTATACATGTTTCCCAATTTCATACATGAATTAAAATTTTCTCATTGATCATACATAAACTTGAAAATTACCTATCATTGTAATACATATGGCCTGTAATAAAAGGTTTTTTATGTGATGTCAAACTCTTTTCTAGGTCATACTAACTTATTGACCCCTCAGTTGCTAGTTTATACTCTTTAAATTCATTTTTCTTTTTATTCCTTATGTCGAGTTGCGAGACGCGTTCTATCTTTCAGTCAGGCTAGGAAGAGAACGTTTTAAAATTTGGGGTAAACTTCAAAAAAGTACCATGTTGTTTCACTCGTTTTCAAAATGGGATCTGGGGATTTATTTTTTACAAAAGGGGGTCTGTGGTTTCAAAAAATTTGCAAAAATGGTATTTGATTTCAAAATAATGATGTTACGCTAAATATTCTAAACAATTCAGCATTCTAATAATTTAACCTTATTATTTTAAAATTATACGTCATAATTTGAGTAATTTTTGGATAGTTTTTTATTTTTTATGAATTTTTAAAGTTTGTTACCATAATTTAATTAAAAAATAGTTATACTATTCAAAAAAATTACAAAATTTATCACTGATGTGTATTGTATTTTTATAAGTCATCCCGAAAAAATTCAGATAAAAATAAACACAAATACTCATTTTTATGACATGATTTAATATTGAAAATCCTCTTTTTGCAAATTTTTTAAAATCACAGACCCCTTTTGTAAAAAGAATTCCTCCTATTTTGAAAATGAATGAAATCACATGGTACTTTTCTGAAGTTTACCCTTTTTTTTTATGAATAATCCCGTTACATTTTGAACTTTGAACTCTTGTATAATAATTTTGTTAAGTTTGAATTGATTGGATCAATGATATATAACATATACATGTTTGATTAAATACAAACATGAGTTTAAGTTGTTTTTTAGACGGGAATTATATCTAAACTTCGTGTAACTTTTGTAAAGTTCATTTAAGGTTTAAATAATTTTATTTAAAATAACTTTATTTATTTATTAATTATTTATTTATCAATTTTAGTTATTTAACATCCTTAACAGCAATCATAAAATTATAATTTCATCAAACACTAAATACATGTTAATTAGTAGTATGAACAGCAAATCACAATAATAAATCATAACAACAACCGTAACAACAAGCACCTATAACAACAACAGCCACCTAACAGTAACAGTTTTATCAAATGGGGCCAATGTTTCTCAAATAATTATGTTTTTATTGGGTTAAATTCTAAGTTATCATAAATTTTTCATAAGCATGCTATAAAATGAGTTACAAAATATTTTCTTAACTTTCTGTTTATAGTTTAATACATAAGTAACTAAAAATATTTTAATTTTTTTTAAGTAAAATATGTTTTATAAGCTAGTTTGACAATGTACGGTATAACACTTAGTTAATTTTAGTTTATTTTAGTTTTAACTATTTCTGAATAGCAAATATATTTCAATTTTATTATAGTTTGAAAGAACGTAGATTATATTTAAAATTTTTTCAAAGTAAGATTTGTAAAGAAATAAATATAAGGGAAAACAAACAAACCCCCTTTTAAGTGAAAATATTTTTGCTTTTAATAAAGGGGGGAAAATATTTTTGTTTCCCTTCATGTTTTAAATTTTGTTTTCACTTTTACCATTTTTTTAATTTTCTTTTCTCTCTCTCTTTTTTTCCACACTCTCTCTCCCTCACCCTCTCTCTTTCACGTCTGACTCCCTCTCTCTCTCTCCCTCCCTCCCTCCTTTCCCCTTCCCTTTCCCTCTCCCTTTCCCTTACTCTCTCTCTTCAACGTTTTTCTATCGTTCTTCTTCAGATTTTTTTTTTCCGATCTTTTTTCATTCTTTTCATCTCTTCTCTTCTCCTTTTCATAGATATTATTTTCAGATTTTTTATTTTTTCCTTAGATTTCGAATTTTTGGAGTTTCTAAGTTTAGATTTGTTTTTTTTTCTAGATCGGTTTCATCGATATGTTCTTTAGGTTGCGATCTTTCAGCTTTGATTTTTTTTTTTATCTTTAACTTCCTGTTTTTGAAGTTTTAATGGAGATTATTCATATTTGGGTGCTTCATGGTGGAGTGTGGACTAATGATTTTCATGTGGTGTTGAATTCTATCTTTTTCAGTTTTTACGTTTTATTTTTTTTTTCTCAAATTGTGGTATATTAGTCTAAAATTTATTTTTTGGTGTGTTATACCAGGTATAACACATGTTATACCTGGTATAACACATGTTATACCATGTATAACACATGTTATACCTGGTATTTTGCCTGAATACAAGTGAATGAGCGAGTTTCAAAACTGAAAGTGGATACAAACATGCTGGCGCTGTTTTTGCTCAGTCCAAGTGCTGGTCTATCGAGGTATAAATATTCTTTGGTTTGTTATACCTGGTATAACACGTGTTATACCTGGTATAACACGTGTTATACCAGGTATAACACGTGTTATACCTAGTAGATTTATTACTAACTTTTGATTTTGAATGTTTTTCAGTAGAATAAAACGATCTACGTTTTTTCTGCATTTTTTTTGCAGTTCTCATTTCTCCTCCTCTTCGCCCAGTTTTGAAGTTGATTACTGTCCATTTCGGTTTGTTGTTAAAGCAAGAAACACGTTGAAGAGAATCTCTGATTAACTGAATCTTTGTTGATGATAAGAATGAGAGAAAATTGCAGCAAAAAACCCCACTTATCATCACTAAAACGAAGAAGAAAAGAGCAAGAAACAGAGCAAATGAATGGTTCCAAAAATATTTACTGAAATCACGTATAAGGAAAAACAAAAATTTAAGTTATGGGCTT
>CAOJBI010115172.1:0-10575 GCA_948277035.1 Euphorbia corollata
TTAGCGGGCTTCAAAGCTGCCGAGCTTCATGGAAATCTTACACAAGTCCAGCGTCTTGATGTATGTAGCCTATTTTGGAGGATTTCACTGTGTTTCTCCTTAACACATCATGCTATGAGATGCAAAAAAAAAAAAAAAAAATTCGAACGCCATGCCAAATGTTGATGGAGTTTTGTTTTTTTGAGATCCTCTCATGCTAATTGTTTTTGTCTGACTAATTGTTTTTTGCTATAGGCTTTGGAACTTTTTAGGAAGCAACAAGTTGACTTTTTGATTGCAACAGATGTAGCTGCCCGTGTGAGTAAAGATACTATTTTTTTATATTCGTGTATATTATTTGCAACTTGTATTTCAACATATCATTCTTCAATGAAATTTTTATTCACATATTCAGTATCCCCATCTGCTTATCAAAATCTTGGGTTTTTTTTGTTGGATTTGAAGTCAATGGCAACCTATATTAGTTGTCTTTTTTGGCATCTGAAGTCTAAATTAGCTCTCTTTCTGTACAATATGCCTATCGTTCTGTTCTGTTTATTTCTTTATCGAGGATGGAAAATTAGATGATATCAAATCATGGTTTATCCTACGAGCTTGACTTTTGATTGGTTTATTAGGGACTTGACATCATTGGTGTTCAAACAGTTATCAATTATGCATGTCCACGTGACTTGACTAGGTACATAATAAATTTCTTTTCTTTTGTACTTAATATATGATACTATTTCGTGTTTTTGAGTAGAGGTTGTCGGCTACAACATATTTCTAAATTTCATATTTTATTCCAATTACTTTTGTTCTGCAGTTACGTTCATAGAGTTGGTCGTACAGCAAGAGCTGGTAGGGAAGGTTATGCTGTTACATTTGTGACAGACAATGATCGCTCTCTCCTAAAAGCCATCGTGAGCCATGATCTTCCTATATCTTTTTGACTGGTCTTAATTTATGTAAAATATATGTCAATATATATTCTAGTCTCGTACTCTTGTAGTATAGAAGAGTGATAAATTTAACATCACGTTATGAAAGGAAGAATAATGAAAAATTATTCTTTAGCTTCCTGTATTTTCTTTTTCCTTATTGCATCAGCAATTGAATATATGAATTATCACAATCTGTGTTCTTATAGGCAAAGAGAGCTGGTTCAAAGTTGAAGAGCCGTGTTGTGGCAGAGCAATCAATTGCTAAATGGTCTCAAATTATTGAGCAGATGGAAGATCAAGTGGCTTCTGTTCTTCAAGAAGAGAGGTTTGAGCTGGCTTCTGTTAGCAAATTTGAACTATACTATTATTTAGATGAAGTTATTTCATAGGTTAAATTTCTGCAGGGAAGAGATAATTCTTAGAAAAGCTGAAATGGAAGCAACGAAGGTACTTGTCTTCGCTCTGTCTAGACTGCTGTCATCTTGTTATCCGCTTATTCATGAGTTATTGTGGGACGGATTGTTATATCGGCTGATTATCTCAATTCTCAGCTTTATATTATTAGTATTGGCATCCATGAACAATATTATTATTATGCACTTGCGCAGGCAGAGAACTTGATTACCCATAGGGATGAAATATTTTCACGCCCAAAACGAACCTGGTTCGTGACGGAAAAAGAGAAGAAGCTTGTTGCCAAAGCAGCGAAGGTAATTTATATTTTGTCATTGCCATTTGCTCTGGTCTAGCTCAACTGCTAAATCGTTCCAATTGTTTAATATGCACAGAAGATGCATTATGATGCTACAGCGATCTCAATTTTTTATGAAATTCTTTTTTGGTTTGTTATCACATTAGGAAATCATTTAGTTTATTGTTGATGGATGTATTAACTAAATTATAAAAAAAGGGTATTAGTTGTTGGTTGATGGATGTATTAGTTTTTTCTACTTGTAAAATGGTATCAAGCTCAGGGATATAATATGCTATGAAGATAGAAATTGTTTTAGGGAACCAATTTTTCTTTCCTAAAATGATTGTGAACTGTGCTGGATATGATCTTTTGGTTTACAATATAACATAGAATCGTGGATGGTTGGCTTTTTTAATTTTCTGTTTCTTTGTCTCCATCTATATACAAGGCTAAGACTTTTTTTAAGTGATATATTTAGCCTTCCTTTTCCATGCCAATGTCTTCTTTGCTGGAACTGATATATTGGTACTTTTACTTTGATTTCATTGCTCAAGAACTGAGCAATACAAGTTGAAAAATGTAGAGCGGTTCATAAGTTTTGAGTTTAGAGTTCCAGAGGCGCTGAAACCATAAATTTAAGAAGCATTTGGTAAACTAAAATGAAGCACCGAGTTTAATCTACTTGCTATATTCTTTAACGACTTTATTGACGCAAATTTATGTATTATTATTGTGGAACCGTGTTTATAGTTTTAGGGAGTAGCATTTATTTGCAGCTTTTCAAATCTGCTCATATCATTCAATTATGATGATATTACAAATTGCGTGAACCATAATTCATGTGACAGGCATCAAACAAGATTGAAAAAGGCTCTGTTAACGAGGTTATGAGCGCTCAACAGGCTGAAGAACTTAAATTGAAGGAGAAGAGAAAGAGGGACAGAGAGGTTCTTTTGTGATTGTTTTTCAGCATTTAATGGCTATCATGTTTCAGTTAAAAAATCTGCTCAAGGATACACTAATTTCTCATATTAATGTCTTTTGACAGAAAAATTTACCCCGGAAGAAGCGTCGTAAATTACAAGCAGCTAGAGAGATGTTGGAAGATGAAGATCAAATGGAGAAAGCAGAAGTATGTCTTCTTCACAAATCTTGCACTTGTATTGTCTTAATTTTTGGTTGGGTATTGGTAACCGAATTGATGATTTGTTGTGCATCTACATGGGGTTTTGACTTTTAGCAGTCCATTTAGTTATGCCCAAAATAATTATCTGGTCAAGCTTTCCTTCTACTTAAATGCCACCTTTAGCAGGGCAGCGGAATAAAGAATGAAAAGAAGGGATTGTCGTTGGTCGATTTGGGTTATCGACGGGCAAAAGCAGCAAAAGCAGTGAAGAGGGCACTAGATTCTGGAAAGATAGTACAAAAGGGTCAGAAGAAACCAAAGCGTCCTTCCCAAAAAGGTCAACATAGGGCAGAAGATATGAAGGAACTATTCCAGAGTGAGATGAGTGAGAAAAAGCAGAAGAAAAGCAGTGGTGGACTGGGGAGCAAAAAGTCAAAAAATTCATTTAAGAGCAAAGCACGGTATGACTTTATTATTCTTCCTCTTCCAGTGATGTCAGGGTGTTTATACTTGCACAGATGATGATCTTGTCTAAAATTTTAAAATAGTAATCAGTCAACAAAGATTAGATTAAGTATGCTTCAAAAAAAGCTGTTTTAAAGGTGGAAATGCTGTGTTTGATGGTTTGAGTTTGTGTTGCTTTCTGAAGTGTCTGCTGTTGGAATCAGGATTTCAATGCAATCAAAGAAATAATGAGTTTTGCATCCAATCCAATCCACGCCAACCTTCAATACTTTCATAACCTTATTTACTTTTCTCTACCTTCCTTATAACCTTATTCACATGTGCAATCTTCATGCTAAGAACCAAAAGGGCGCAATTTGACCGAATCCTGAACGGGGCAAGTTGGAAACTCTTGTGGCCATTCACCTTATTTGTGCTTCCTGAGCTTGTCAACTGTTTCGAAACATGAAAAGGAAAACTTTTGCATGTCTAACAAGTTAGCGAAAATACACATGAAAGTTTAAAGGCTACGTAATTGCAATTCCTTGGTTAGGCACTTCCCATATGTAAAGCAAGTTTATAGTACTTGGATTTTTCTCGCATGTTTTTAACATACTAATCAATACTTTTTTTATTGATGTCCAGATACAAGCGTAGGTAGAACTGAGTTGTCACTAGCATCAATACTTGCGGTGCTATCAAAATGTGGATGAGGCAATGACTGGTTGTGATGTCGCAATATTGTAGAGGTAGATGATGCATCATTGAGGTGGCCATTTGCAGTCATATTCTTCATTAGATTGCTACAATGTATCATCTTTGTAACAATTAACATTTATTTAAGACGCCACAGAGAAAAAGATCACAATTATTTTTTCTAACTTTGAAATATTTACTAAGATAAGCTGCTTTATGTACATAATCAGTCGAATAATGGACATGTTGCAGAATAGAAGGTATCTCAATTTGGTGGGTCATGTTTCAGGATGTTAAACCAGTTGGGTATTTCAATTACGTGGGTAATGTTGGCTCGTCTTTCATGAGCTTACTCTGTTCCGAGCAAAAAGTATCATGATAAGGCTACTCGATTGGGTTTACCGTTGCATTTGTCTAACCTTTTCGTAAGGTATAAAAGAATATTCTGAAAGCATACCGCCTAGTTTAAAATTTTTAAGTCTTTTATCTTTAGTAACAACCAAACAACGATCCATAAACCACATTTCCTTTCAAAATGGAACAAGAATATGGGATCTTGAGTTAGAATGTAAGGTAACTCAAAATTTAAAAATTCATATTTCTAAAAAACAAAAAGACCCGTTACTTATTTCCTAAAAGTGGGCTTTCCACAGCCAAAACCTAGTTTTAAAACATTATACTCGACTCACAAAGCCGCCTAGTTGAGCTAGGCGCGATTAAATGAGTTCCTACAACAGTATCTCTACAGAGTTGGGGGTTGGGAGAAGCTCAATCTTGCACAGAGGTTGTATTATACACTAAAACATTCGGCTTCAAATAATGCAAGGCATCCAAGTTATACTGTCACATAAGAAACCCAGAAATAAACCCACTGGCATATAGTCCCTGTATATTGCTGTGCTATGTAAGAAAAAGAGAAATTTCAGCTACATGTACCAAGCTTCTATAATTGCTGACCTATGAAACATGAAAATGGGAAAAAAAAAGAAAGATAAAAGAGACTAAAACAAATAAAAACCTAACTTTCTTTTCTTCAGCAATTAATCTCATGAATCAGAATAATATTCATAGTGTTTCCCAATCTTATTCAGTTCTAAATCTCTCCTCACTGAAGCCAATGGGCTATAGCATATTCTTGTAAGTTATCTTTGAATCACCGAATCAAGCAATTAAGGAATATTCTACCTCCATGGATGTTGTGGGTGTTTATAGGCAAGAGAATAAGATTCCAAACCGCCGTCTGGTTCTCTTCTTTTAACACCTAATCCAGTGCTTGGCGAAGGTTGCACATTGGCCCTCAAAGGATCCTCCAACGACCGGCTTTGACCGGGCATTAAAAACTGCCTCAAACCCCCTTCATTTGCAAAACCGAAATTCAGATCGACATTGGGCCGAGAGGGCCCTGCACCATTTAAACTCGGCCCCCCAACCATGTTCATTATAAATGACGGCTGTGAGTACGGAGGAACAGATGGAGAATTCAAAATTTGAGGAACCATAGAGGCTGCTACTCTTGTGTCCACCATGTAAGGAATTGAGGGACCAGCTCCATAAATTGCTGACATGGACATGTGGGGAGGTGCTGTCGGTCCATTGTACCCGAAAACTGGAGAATGTGTGTATGGAACAGTTGGAATGCCAAGAACACCGCCCATTCTCGCCACATTAGCATCCATCATGGAATCCATAGGCTTGCCATTCGGAGTAAAATCCTTTCTACTGAGTTCTGCCCTGCTACTACCTACTTCAACTCTAGTACCCAATATGGAAATAGCAGGATCGACTGGTCTAGGTATCCCAAAAGGACTAACATTTTGGTTGCGACTGAAGAGACCTTGAACTGAAGTATCGCTATGAAAAAGTGGTCTATCATTCAGATCGAAATTTCTTAGTGAAGGCTGCATCGATGATGATGAAGAAGCAGGTGACGGGCTGCGATGGCCATTCTGAGGGTAAAAAAACTGCCTCTCGATCCTCGAATTCGATTGTGGCACATCTCCTTCGTTGCTGATCATGTTCAAATCCAAATTGGGTCTCTCTGATCTTCTTGGACCAATTTCCAAGGAGGATTCCCCAGATTGCAGTCCAGATACGGGTCTTCTTGGAATTAAGTTCAACATTTTCTCATCTCCATCCTCTGCCACATTGAGATCAAATTCAAGGCTGCCTTTCCTCTGTTTTGAACTATTGCTAGATCCCCCGATCTCAAAGATTTTGTCACTATCAGTGACCTTACGGGGGGAGGCTGGGCGAAAAGCGCTAGTAGCGGCAGATCCTTTCCATCCGAGAATCCCTTCAAATTGCAATGGTGCTGAAGGAGATCCAGAAGCTAAAGCGGGCCTGGAAGCTGAAACAACTGAAATTGGTGCAGAGAGAGTATTCACTGTATGCTCCTCCATGTCATCAGAACACACTTCTTGGTTAAGATCAAAATCATTCAGATCGAAATCACATACAACTTTCTCTGTCTTGATTTCTTGTTCTGGAGCCACTTCAGTGACCTGTGAGGACTCCAACTCATGTGTACTATTTTCTGCTTCCGTTTCAATGTGGTTTGGACTCTTTAGGCGCGCATCTAATGCTTCGGCAGCCTGATTCTGTTCACTTGGCATGCCTTTATCAGAAACCTCTCTGTCCAGGTCATGCCTTGCATTTATTGAATCAGGGCTATCTGGCCGCCTAATATCACTACTTGCCATGATTTTGTCTGAAGAAGAGCTGCAAGATCGTTTTTTGTAATTTACCTCTCTTTCCACTTCTTGTGCAACCTGTCGAGCAACTTCTAAAGCATCAACCACGCCATAGTCAAGCTCAATATCGGTCTTCCTGTTATTCTGATCCAGACTCTGGGTATCTGCGGTTTTTTTTAAATCGTTTCCATCTCTTAAATACTCAGGTACACCACTACTATGCTCCTCGTCATCGTCATCGTCATCATCATCATCATCAGCAGCAGCTACGATGTCTAACATGTGCAAAAAAGGGGTCTTGATATTCTCTGGTTTCTCCAGCTTCTTGTTATTGAGGGACGAGTCAGGCAGAGTGTCAGGAGAGCTATCGTTTTTAGCTATAGAATTAAGTGCCTGTGCACTAAGGCGATTATTAGCATCCCCATCGTCTCTCCCAGATTTTCCTGTATCACTAGACATACTGTCTGAGCCAAAATTACTCTCTTTAGCATCAACATTGCTTTGCACCACATGTTCAGCCATTTCTTCTTTAGCAAAGGGGGTATTAGCAGAAAGAGAGCTCACTCCAGCTTCCACCTTACTAGAAGGAGAAGCCATCATATTTGAGTCAATAACCTTCTTTGAAGTATCCAACTCTGATTCTGTAGTTGGTCCTTTTGATATGGAAGTCTCTGTCAAAGTAGTTTCTTCAGCAGCACTCGTCGAGACATTTTCCTTTAATGGAGGACTTTCATGCATGGGGTTTGACAAGACATATGTATTACCAGGATCAGGTGACAAATGCTTCATGTTACTATCAGGTTGTTCTTTCACTTTTACCGATTGAAGACAATTCAAACCTCTTGAGTTCAAATTGTCATCTCTGGCAGAATCGGCTACAATATTTTCTGTATTTGCAGTTTTTTTGGTCAGGGAAACATCCACAGAAGACTCTGCCCCCCTATTGTTCTCACTGAAATCATGATGAACTGCACCGCTAGCCCTTCCCTGCTTCCAGCTATCAAAAAGTGCTCTTGCTCTCTCTTGAACGCGAGAGCTACCATGATCAAGAAGATTATTAACAGTTGTCCATATCCCAGAAGACACAGACTGCTCCTCGCCTATTTGCAGCTTTTCCAAAGCTCTCAACAATGCTGTTAGTGATTCCTCCACGAAGCCATCAGCTGCATCATTTCCATACTTTTTGGCATCCTTCAACCATTTATAAATAAACGAGAGACCGTCTAGTTGAATAAATAGATCCAGACAATCTCTGTTCTCTGTAGCAGCAATTGTGCTTGCAACAGCAGCCCACTGCCTTGTGGCATCTCCAACATTCTTCACAATGCAATCTCTCTCCTTCTGCATTACGGCAACCAGCTCATGCACTCGAGAAGTTGATGTGAGCCCATCTTTCATTTCGCTCAAGGTAAAGAAATCTTCAAGTGTCATAGTGCTTCAAACCCCAAACCTCAAAGATTCACATAAACCCTCATCATGGATCAGCCCTTTTCTATCCATCAATAAGAGGCAGCTCCAAGAGCAATAATTACAGAACAACCTGCGCAAGTCACAGAAAGGAACCTCTAAGCAAACAACACTTCCACACTAAATATCCAAACCAAAGAAATTTCCTTTGAATAAGGTGGCCCTGCTTATCACTCATTGAGGTGAAGACATGCATCAACTGATGAGCCATACAAAGTTGACTGACAGAAAGATTAGAACAAATTTGTAACAGTATTTTGTTTCATCTTCTAGCCCGCTTAGAGTGGGATTTTGCTTGGTTGGTTCATTAATTTTATTTCATCTTCTCTTTCTTTTTAAGACTGTGTAAAAAAATGGCTGTACAAAATGTCTAAAGCACTAAAACCTGCAGAATGATTTAGGAGATTGGCCAAACAAACGCAATAAATTTTAAGTGAAAACTCTATATTCCGTGGTTAGGAACCGAAAAATTAATGAGCACAAACAAAGAATTGAATTCTTCATTAATCCAAAACATGTTACCTATTAAAATGCATAGCATAAAATCATTTTGCATTGACAAATTGTTAACAGAAGTTGTCATGCATTTCATAAACAATAACTATGGAGATAGTGATGCTGGTGAAAATCTTGCAGTATACATAAAAGAATCAACATTCCATGGTTATGGTCGTGTCAGCTTATCCCTCAGGGAAGTTAAATTCAACAGACGTTGAAACCCACACACAATCATTAATAAAAGTATTAAACTAATCAGTTCCTAACATAGAAACCACTCTTATTAATGCCCTCAATAAGGAAAAGACTCATAAAAGACAATCATCAGAATAAATAATAACTAAGTTTGTGAAGCTCCATCTAATACAGAGTTGTACACGTTTGAGACACTAAATGAATGATAACAGTTGCAGAAGTAGAAAAGACAACAGTAGCAATATTAGACTTACCCGTAATGTTAATAATCTCAGCTTGTGGAATGGAAACTAAAAAAGATCGAGAATTGAGGATAGTTTCACCAATTAAATATAGTTTGAAACCTGATACTGCACAAATAGATGATTATAAGAACAACAGTAAAACTGAATCAAAATTGAAAAAGTAATCAGCTCAAAACAAAAAAAATATATACAAATAGCTCAATTCAGATACTAGCCAAAACCATACTATACAACGTCAATGCACTCACAGAGGGCAAAAAGATGGAACCCTAAAATGCAACCACAATCATTCCCCGCAAAAACCCTAGGTTTACGGCTGTATATTACAAAGTGAGGTGATTGGATAACACAATTCAAAATTATCGCGATTAATTCAGGAAGATGTGTGATTGGAAAACGCTACGCTCTCTATACACAGATAAATTGACAAACCAATAAATCAAAATGTAAATGATGATAAAAGCAAGCGCACCATGAACTTTACCTTAAAAAATCAATTTCGACGGAATCAGATTGAACCCTAGCTCCGATTAAGCTCCAACAGAGACCAATTCGGTTTCTGCTTGTTTCTCTCTCTAGAACTTCTCAAGCCAACGGATATTCAGCTCTAATCTCGCAGTTTCTTGCTCCGAAAAGCAGTATTCTTCGTTTCTCCCTTCACATAACCCTCGCTCGGTCTCTGTGAGGCCCCAATTTTTTTTCAAACAAGAGACAACAAGGAAGCAATGCTTCTTCTTCGTGCAAATTGTGTTCCTTTCTATTTTCTAATTTTCCTTTTTTTTTTCTATGAATTTCTGGAATTTTTATTTTTTAAATACAAATTATTTTGCTTGTCGGGTTTGGTTACAAATTGGGTAAATGCACGTGCCACGCGTAGGAAAGCAGTTGGTTATAAGCCGGCTCGCTAGGGACCTGCACCTTCGGTTAGCCGGTAACAAGGAGTTCAATCATATTAAGAAAATAATTAATGAATTTCAAAAATATTTATGAAAATAAAAACAACTGTCAATTTTCGGGTATGCTATAAGTAGAAAAGGTCCAAGCTGAAAACGAAAGGAGCACATAATTGTCTATGGCTCCACGCTAATGGCTTTACCCTGTAACTTGTAAATCATATGACAATTACACGTCTGAATTTTAGGGCCTAATACATCAATACCCCATTCAACTTGATTCTAATAGTTTCGATGTCACCTCCAACTTTTAAAAGGTCCAGATAGTCCCCTCAACTTGGTAAAAGCGAATCACTTAGCCCCTCAATGTCACATGTCAAAATATGGTTCGTTTGACTTTTCAAATATGTCATTTTCTGATTTTTTTTGTCTCTAATCAAAAATTGACATGTGACATTGAGGGGGCAAATTGGTGCATTTTTGCCAAGTTGAGAGGGGTATTTGAACGTTTTGAAAGTTGGGGTGATATCGGGCTATTAGAACCAAATTGAGGGGGTGTCGATGTATTTGACCGAATTTTAGATTGCAATATACCAACATCTCATACATGATATACCGACGTCTCATATATATATATATATATATTGGGGTGAAATTAAACTCTATGTGGGGTATCGGGGTTTAGCTCTAGACTCTCTATTTGG
>CAOJBI010115945.1:0-11345 GCA_948277035.1 Euphorbia corollata
GATCGGTTCCTAGCCGGCTCTCAGACCATCCTGGACTCCAGAAAAGGTAAGCTGAGGGTAAACCCTAATTGATTAATTTTATTATATACTTGTTATAAACTTGTTTTATACTTGTTATATATCTGTTATAAACTTGTTATAAACCTGTTTATAAACTGTTATATATATATATATATGTATATATATATATATATATATATATATATGTATATATGTATGTATATATACATATACATATATATATATACATATATATGTATGTATATATACATATATATATATATGTATATGTATATATATATGTATACATATATGTGTGTGTGGTTTAGTTTTTTTTTTATAAAAATGTGGTTTAGTTGACGGAATGAAATATAATTATGTAGAATAATGTATATAGTAATTGTGACATATATGTACGTATGTGGCGAATGGACAAATATTTATATTTATCCAGAATAATTTTAATAATATCTTATTTATATATTAAATATAAAATTAACTTGATATAAAAAACCATTGCTGTTGTCAAAGATATAAGACAAATTGACATGCTCTACTGAATGTTTTAGTCATTAAGGCACTGTTTCTTCTTCTGAAACATGAACTGAACTGAATTAAATTGAAATGAATGAACATGAATTGAACTGAGCTTAATGAACCTGAACTTTATATAACTTAATAATAATACATGCATTAATTATTAAAATAATAGTAAAACCAATAACTATTTAAATATAATAAATAATCAATACTAACAAAAAAATAATACTAAAACATGTTAATTATTATTATTATTCTATATGATAATAATAAAATTAAGTGCATAAACTATAATAAAACTAGTTTTAATAAAATATTAATTGTAATTAATATAAATATAACTAATAATTCATAATATTATGATTAATATATATACCATAGATATAATAATAACTATATCAATTTATTATAAATAAAACAATTTTAATGACATTAATAATTGAAAGACTGTTATAGTACGTAAATTAATTTTAATTTTTTATTCAAATAATAATTATTGTTAAAATTATACGTGAATAAATAATAGCTATTATATCATCTTATAATTTGAATTAAAATTATTATTTATCATTTATTTAATAATAAAAATAATAATCTTTTTAATTAATAAATATTGATATGTTGTTGTCTCATATCACATTTTCTAATTAAATCAATACTATGATTGTAATTAAAAATATTATTATGTTATAATAAAATTAATAATATTATTATTTTTATAAAACTAATAATTATTACTATATTTGTTATTGTTAACTACATTGTTTAATAATTTTTTTATATTAATATTTTTATTTATATTGTTATTTATTATTATTATTAAAGTATTAATTATAATAATTATTTTTTATATTGTTATTTATTATTATTATTATTAAAGTATTAATTATAATATCTATTATTAAATTAGAATAAATGGACCTTTAACTGAACTGAACTTAATGGATTTGAACTGCACTGAATTTAAGTTAACTGAACTGAACTTAATGGATTTGAACTGCACTGAATTTAAGTTAACTGAACTGAATTTAACTGAATTTAACTGAGCTTAACTGAACTTTACTGAACTAAATTGAAGATGAAAAGAACATGGCCTAACTCTTACTTGATACTATGAACACCACAAAATATCAATTTTCTTTGACTTTTTTTTAGCTTAAATTTATATATAATTTAATTTCATTTTTTTTTTCATTTTAATCATTGTGAAACATAGTTAGCATATTAAAGCATATACTTAAGTTAGTTAACAATCATTAATCAACTAAACCAAGTTTTGTCCCAAAAATGAGTTGCCAAACAACTTAATAGAATATTCTCCATCAGAATGGATATCATTCCCGAAATAGACAACTCTATTGGAATATCCTTTTTACATTCTATTTTCAAATAAGTGACATGCTTTCTTCAATATATTAATTCAATTGATAAACTTATTATGTGTTCTTATCAAATAATACTTAGTTCTGAGTCTCGAATTCTGCGAAAATCGCTTAAAAAGCATGAGAAAATACTTGAATGCAAGGTAAAATACTCCCTCAGTTACTATTAATAGTAGTAATTTTAGACTTTTCATAGAAAACAATAAGACATTTAATAAATTACTAAAATGATTAATTTATCATTTTACTTTATAATAAAATTCTCTTTATTTTTAATTACCAAGCTATAACTTTATTTATAATTAATCTCTATTCTAATTAATACGAGGGTAATTAGTTTAAAATTGTTCAAAGTTGCATTGATATTTTAAAAGAGTAAGTTAAAAGAAAAAAGAATAAAAAGTTTAAAATGACTAATATTAAGAACCGAAATGAGTATAAAAAATTTCTTTTCCTTCTTGAAAAATTATGTAACAATTTTAAATTTTTAAACTTTTGTCATCAATATTGAGCGTTTTGTATTTAAATTAAATATATACTTATAATAATTAAAAATGTTGCAACCTTTAATTTAAATATTAGCTTAATACACCTTGTAGTTGTCCTTGAATTTCATTTTTTCTCTGGATTTTTAAGAGTTTTCAAATATCTTCTGAACTTGTCCTTAAACTCTACTTCCTCCCGTAAACTTGTGAAAAGTACATTAATTTATCCTTCAATGTCAAATGTTAGAATATGATTGAAAAGAGAAAAATTGAGAAAAACAACATTTTTTAAAAATCAAATCAATCAAAAACTTACTTCCGATATTAACAAGAAAATTTGAATTCAAGGACAAGCTCATGAAATTAGCAGTACCACTATTTATAAATTTAGAAGATTATTTAAACTTTTAAAAATTAAGTGCCAACAAAGAATTCAGGATAAGTTACGTAATACTACAAGTATTCAGGCAGAAAAAATTACCCAAACACTTTTTTTTTCTGAAAAAAAGTCATTAATGTGAGGAAAAAAAGAAATCAGTCAACGGCTTGTATTTCTTGTTTCTCCGTCCCTGCTAAAAAGCCTGAATCTTCTCTCCTCTCACCTTCTAGGGTTTAATTTATTTTTTCATTCTTTGGAAAATATATTCAAAAAAATCTCTTAAATCTGAAATATTTAAATCGGCAATTTCTTATATATTGATATAAATTTCTCGTCAACCAGGTTCAAATTCAATTTCAAATTCAGATTGGGTCCAATTTTGTCAAATGGTTAGCAATTTCTTTCAACTCAGAGAAAACTAGAGTTGGAATCGGTATTTAGATTCGATGGCAGCGGCCAGGAATCTGATCGGTGAACCTGGAAGCAACAGGCTAATATTAAGGGACGAAGAGGAGGCAAAACAGGACGATTCCTCCGCTAAGAAACCAAAATCGGAGAGATTCCCCTTCACCAGATGGGAATTGGCTACCATAATTGGGGTTTTCCTTTTCTTCTCTACCGGTCTCTGTTGCATTTATTTGACAATGCCCGCTTCTATCTACGCCAATCTTAAGCTCCCTCGCACAATTTCAGATCTTCGTATGCTCAAGTACGCTCCCCTCCCTCCTTTTTTGTACATTTTCCAGTTTTTCTTGTACAATTTACTGCATTGATTGTCAAGCTGATATGTGGAGATTATCTATGGTTTATGAGATAGCTTTGACGCTTGATTTTGTACTGCTTATAGTTTACTTCTATATAAATTTTCTCGTAGATGTAAAAAAATTTAATTTTTTGAATTCTTAGTTTTGTTGATTATTTTGTTGGGTCTGTGGTATAATATTATAATTGTTGAAGTATCAAAGAGATGTTGGATTAGACTAGTAATGTTGCTTCAAAGGATTGTGTACCAATTAAAAGGATAATAAGCGATGGCTGCATCTGGTGAGATGGAGAAATTGGATTGCTATTATACCATTTCCGAGTTAGTTATATTTGGCGTAAATGTAAAATGTTCTGTGGTTTATAGGGTTGATTCACAATAGTAACGTTTTTTAATCTCTGTATATGAGACCTATATGTTTCGCTTTCTTCAATTTGAGATCTGCAAGTATACTCAGGTTTTGGTGTGTGTTCTTTTTGCCACCCATTTATGGCTTTCTTTCCTTTTATTAGGCAGTTCAGATCAACTTGTTTGAGGTTTAAAACTTTTAAGGTACCCATCTGTAAATTTATGTTTGCTATGTAGAACAACTTGAGCTACTAGAGTCCATTCGCAGTAAAGCTAAACCTAATTAGTGCGTTTGTTCCCTTCATAGTTTAACTTGGCTGTGTCTCAAAATCCTCATACTAAGAAGGAGCTGTTATTTTAAGTATCAGGTAATTTGTATTCTTCTCTCAACTGAAGTTTACTCATGTTGTGATGTTATGATCTAACTTTGTTTCAGAGCTCTTCTCGGAACATATGCAAATGATTATCCAACAGAGTTCATCCTGGGTTACTGCTCTACTTATATCTTCATGCAAACCTTTATGATCCCTGGTACAATTTTCATGTCATTGCTAGCTGGTGCCCTTTTTGGCGTTATTAGAGGTCTTCTGTTAGTTGTCTTCAATGCCACAGCTGGAGCATCTTCTTGCTTTTTCTTGTCCAAGTTGATTGGCAGGCCTATAGTTAACTGGCTTTGGCCTGAGAAGTTGAGAATTTTCCAGGCTGAGGTATTATTTCCGTGATATTGTCAAAGATCATTGCATCTGTCAGTTGTATTGCATTCATATCCTCCCTTTTTAATACTGCTCTAATCTGCTTCTTCCTTTATTTCCTTATTACTACTCAATTTCAGATAGCTAAACGTAGGGAAAGATTGCTGAATTATATGCTCTTCCTACGAGTGACTCCGACATTACCCAACCTTTTCATCAATTTGGCATCTCCAATTGTTGATATACCGTTTCATATTTTCTTTTTGGCTACTTTGCTGGGGCTGATACCTGCATCTTATATTACTGTCAGGGTAAGTTCTTATAACCCTCCTTAAGGTATAACGCTATGTTTCTGTAATCTGTATCATATAATATCTGAACTTTTATCTATTTTGTTTGAGGAAATGTTTGCCCATTTCTCAATTTCTTGACATTTTACTGTCCGTTTTGTCAGTTTTTTTAACCATTCCTCATGCCAGTTTATGTGTTTGGAGTTCGAATTAATATTGTTTAGTTACTAGTGTTAATAGTAATGATAATAGTAGTATCAAAGAAAGTTCATCAGAATCCTAGTAATGATAATAGTAGTATTCAGGTTATGGTTTCTTTGTTTCTTGCTGTCACATTCTCCAGCGAGCTTGATTTCTTGGTTTTCTATGCACGTTAGAGCTTTGTGATGTGGTTGGTTTTAGTCATGTTCTTGATTCTCGAGGCAAACTGACGAAGTGCAGATACTTTTGACTGGGAAAGGCAAATTATTGTCCCAATATTTAGCATAATTTGTCATGTTAGCTCGTTTTCAGTTTTGGACATTTGGTCCTTGTGCTGGCATAGTTTATCTCCGTATCCCCTCTATTTCAGTTTTGGTACATTTGGCTCCTCACATGTTTTTGTGAAATCGGATCCTTGAGTTGTAATTTATCTGGTAGAAAACAAAATAAGTGTAGGGGTAAAATGACAAATCGTTGAAGCGTGAAAAATAACCTTTTCACACATGTATTTTTTAATTGATGATTTGACTTGAAATCCGTAATTAATTTACATTATAAAAATACATGTTTGGTATTCCTTGCTATGTTTATCCATTCCGATAAATTTATTGGTGGCCATCATTCTCTCCAATTATTTAAACCACTGCTGTTATTTTTTCATCAGGCTGGCCTTGCACTTGGGGATCTGAGGTCAGTGAAGGAGCTTTACGATTTCAAAACATTGTTATTTCTCTTCTTTATCGGGGCAATCATCATATTTCCTACGCTCCTAAAAAGAAAGCGAATATACGAATGAAGATTTTGTTGGTATGGCCTCCCTTAAGTGTCGGTGGCATTATAAAGATCACATTTACAAGCGAACTGCTGGATCTCCCAGCGGCGGCTGATCGCCAATTTGTCACCGGTGAAATACAAGTTATTTTGGTTTTACCCTGAAGGTATATACACTATATAGCTGTAATATAATGTTAATCGAGTAATCTCCCAATGAACGGACATTATAGATAACTGGGAGCCAGAGAAATCTTCTAGTTTGCTGTCTCAACACTCCTAATCTTTGACTGAATCTTGTAGTGGCCGCATTCATAGTGTTGATCTTGTTTGTAACAGCCATAGTATCGTAGTTCTTTGTAGTAATTGCTACCAAAAAAATATATTTTTAAGAGCTTTTAGAGGCAATTTGATGTCTGAAACCATGAAGAAGCTGATTCAATTTAAAATTACTCATTCAATTCCATGATATATAGTTCATTTGATTTTATTTATTTTCTGAGTACCAACTTTGGTTTCCGTGGAGTTTGAAATATAATTTTGAATTAAACGATCATTTTGTAACTGTTGATATAGAAATCTTCAACGCTTCCCGATGAAAAAAATAGCTTATTTTTACTAAGAATACATTTAAAAAACATGTCTTGTAGTTTGACCGTTTTGCAAAAATGATTTCTGTAAAATTTTCTTTTCCAGACAGATATTTGAGGTTTAAAAATTTACAAAACTAAAAAATATTTGGCCTTTTACATAACTAAAGATTCATGTTTTTGAACTCCTGAGCTATGAGATGTGACAACTGACAACAACTTATGTTTTGTTACCTTCGATAACGTACTTACTCCTATTCACGCATCAAGTCATTGAGCGAAAAAAATTCCATATACTTGGCTGATCATTTCAAGAAATAACTCGGAAGTACAAAACCATAAAAACATATTCCTCACCCCTTTATAAGAAATCTTTAGCAAAGACGGGGCTACAAAATTGAGTTAAAATTAGGGTTGTTAAATTCCTAGCTAAGCTTCTGAAACTGAGTGTTCAAGCAGATTTCAACTTGGAGGATGTTGCAAGATGGGAGAGTGTTGTGTGTCCAACCAACATTACCAACACTCCCAACAAACCTACGCCTTTCAGCGTCCTGAAAAGATCCAACTGTTCCCACAAACAACAATAAACTATGTCAATACTCACCATCAACAAAATTTATTGTGATTGAAGCCTTAGCCTAATGGTTAAGATGGAAACTGTTGACTCTAAAGATCTCAGGTTCGAATTACATCCGGGGTGGGTTTGAGATTTTTCTTTCCATTTAATGTAAGCTCAAACGAGGCAAATTTAAAAAAAAAAACAATAAACTATGTCAATGCATCAACTTAGGTAGTGATAATAACACTTTGCTCTTTTCGAGTTATCTAACAACCAATTAAATTCAGTATTAGTTTCAAAATTCAATATTTCTAATTAATATTAATAATTTTAAGTAATAAGTTATAGCTTATAATATTTTAAAAAATTAATAATCGTTATTTTTGTTTTGAATATTTTTATTTTAATGTATAAATTAGTTAAACTAACATTTTTCAAAGATAATAATTAAAATAATAATAAATATAATGTTTAATTTTATACTAATAATAATTATTATTATTATTATTATTATTATGATAGGTAGTAAAATAATTCTAATTACTCGATTGTTAATAAATTTTATTGTAATATAGTATTATTGAAATTACATGGATTATTGTTAAAGTATAATAATAATTAGGATAGTTTGTAACAATTTTAATTATTATTATCATTAATGATTATTAATAAATTTTATTATAATATAGTTTTATTTTAAAATATATGGATTATTATTAACATATTAATATTTTAAAGTAGTAAAGTATTATTTTAAAATATTATGGACTATTGTTATTATTATACTGATATTTTAAAATAATATTGTTATTATTGATTGATTAAATTTCAGTATTTTTTTAATTTCAGCACGTTTAATTTCAGTTTAGTTCAGACAAATTAAGTTAAGTATTTTAACAATCTTCGAATTTCTTGAAAGGTGTCTAGTGCTCTAAGGTATAACGCATTAAGATCATAATGATATAACAAAATATCAGTTGTGTTGTGGACTAGCAATAACAAAAATAGGCAGCACATTCAAATCACCAAATCAACACTAACCTTTCACACATTATAGGAAAAAGCTTAATGTAGATTAAAGTTGAAAACTAACCTTGAGCCAGAATAACACATAGAGGAAAAGAACTGTTGCAATTCCGAAATGGAAGAGGACAGCAAAAGTGATAGGTACCGCTGAAGAAGGGAAATTCTTCAGGTTCACCCCTAAACGTAATAGCTGGAGTATGGGAAAAGAAAAGGATATTAAAATTTAATTTAATCAACATATTCAACAGAACTTAAAAAACTGGTGGAATAGATGATGACTGAAATTAAGATATAAACAAAAGTAGCTTGAAATTTTAACTGCGCCCAAGCCCCAAAGCATGTAAGACACACAATGCAACTGAACTTTCCCTATTCGAGTTTAACAAAACACTTACCCCAATTAAGAATCCAATCAATGGGAGAAGTGTAAGACCCAAAAATGCAAGAGGGAGATCCTTAGGTGGGCGCTTTTCTGGTGCCCTAAAGATATGGTTTATCTCTGCTTTTGGACCATATCTCGAGTATGGTTCAACTGGCTGTGTAGGCGGGCGTGGTGCTTTCTCAGGTCGTTCTGGTAGGTCTAGGTCAAAACTACCAATAGCCTTTAAGAAAGAATTCACCTGAAGTACTTAAATAGGTTGAGTATCATCGAGCAAGCTTATATTTTCAACTTGGACATAACCGAAACCTTTTAAATAGTGATAATTATCACAGAAAACTTACCATGGAAGCATCGCCAACTGTGAGCTGAATTTCATATTTACCAGACAGATAAAAAAATTTCTCGACCAATCCAAGAAAATCCTACATGTAAAAATTGCAAAATATGGGAAAATCAAATGTCATTTTCTTATATAATCTGATATGTTATGTTATCAAGGAACACAAAAGTGATGAACATAAAAAATTTGAAAAGCACTTGCATATGATTCGAAGCAAGAAAAACTTCAGCCTCAAGGCCCTTGATAGCAAGTATAGAGGGCTTTTCATTGTGTTCCTTCAAAAATCTTGAAATCAGCTCAGGAACTCAAAAATTCATGCGACAGTTAAGTATCACCAATCTTTCACAAAATCTGTACACAATTAATCCCAGGATGGTTTGAGCACCAATCAGCAATGTGCCTTTTATTCATTAGTTTACCAAAACGACTCAATTGGCAGCAGTTGCAACTATTAAAATGCATAAAAAGAGAGAGAGAGAGAGAGAAACAGAACAGAAAAATGTAAAGGAATAAACTTACCAGAATTATCTCAAACTTCTTTCCAGAGTTCGCAACCAAGAAGACATGCTCAACATTGGACTCATGCTTCAATTTAAGAACTGCCTGCAAGCCAAGAAACTCACTGATAACACAAGCTGTTGCAGAACAGGTTGAAGATGCATATGCAAACCTGATGTGGCTTGAAGGAGCGGCCAAGAGGAGTTGTCAACTGAAACGAGAGGCGCAACTTTTGGAGGTGGTTTGCAGATAATGATACAGGATTTTCCCCAGTTAAATCAAGCCTACAACATCGGAAGTGTGCAATAACAGGAATTGAGTGAAAAACCCGAAAAAAAAAGGCTTTCACATGGAACAATGGCCACCATCTGTCAGACAATCTCCAACAGTCATAAAGCATCATAATCAGAAATAGTCATAGATGTAAACCTACTTCTTTGTGACTTCAACAGTCCCAATATCACTGGCTAGCACGTCAACTTTAGCGTTGTTAATGTTGATAACTTCGGTGACGAACACTGGAACTTGAGTTTGGCTTTCAATGGCATAAGCTTTGTTATGCTCCGGATCATGAAACACCACCTTCAAGAACTTCTAATAGTCATGTAACATGTATTTAAGAGATAAAATTGGCATGACGGATCACTAGAGAACAAGGATACCTCATAAACAAACATGTAACTTCCAACATCAATACTCTGTGGGAGATCCAAGAAAAAGACTGCACTCTCAGTATCATAATTGAGTTCCTGTGCCATAAAATACAACAAAAGATTAGTTGAAGGCAGAAAAATCCAATTTGTGGATGATAATAAAGATTGAAAATATGCACAACTGCCAACTGAATCAGAGCCGCACCTGGTTCACAACTATGGATACATCCTTTCCATCATAACTTAAAATTCGTGCAAGGTTTACCATCAGAGGAGGTGCATTTGAACCAAGAACAGTATTCACCTTAACCTGGAAATTTGTAAAGCAATACAAGTAAATACATATTTAAAGAGCAGCATAAAAACTCTATAAAGTATTAAGAATAAACTTCAATTACATTACTTGTGGTTTCACTATTTCTCAAAAAGGGGACATGTGAATTTGTTTTTCCAAAACAGGGTCTAAGGTTTCATAAACTTAGCATTTAATGATAAATATTAAGAATAATTATTTGACAAAGAGTATTCAAATCATTTCAACATTCTCATAATTTAGTCATATTATGAAGAATTATACATCAAGATTTTGATTAATTTTTGAAAAAATTTCATTTTGAAATGATCTTTTTAGAGTTTATCTTTTAATTAAAAAAAAATTGCACTTCTAAAAATATTTAAAAATTTTATCACTAAAATTTCAATTCAAAACAGATAAGATCTCCCTTTATCATGACATAATTTAATATTGGATTCCTTTATTTGCTAACTTTTTGAAACAACATACCCCATTAATACCACATGTCGTGTTTTTGAAGTATACCCAAATATTGAAGACAGGCATAAAACTTCAGTCACGCAAGTCAGAGATTAAGAAGGAAAAATTACCACTAATAAGACCACATTACTGGAGCAAAAAAACAGCACCTTAATCAGACAGATACCAAATAAGCTAAGAAGCTGAAATAAAAGTCGAGTATCATTACGAAAATGAAGCAAAAAATAAAAAGGGCCAAAGTATAGTACTCATATCATATTAATAAAAGTTACCTTAATTGCATCTTTCTCGGTCAACGAAAGCACAGTTGCTGCAGGTGATACAATTAGAGGAATAGAAACCCTGCACGAAGACGCAAAAGGTCAGCATCATAATTTGAAAGAAGAATATCAGAGATAAATTGATTGTTTATTCAAAAGAGATTGAGGAAGATACAAAAGCTATATCAGTATAGGCATGGAGTTTCTTTTCAAAACATGTTCGGAATTCTTTATTTCTAATTATTTTTTCAAGGAAGCTCCCTTCCCGCTGATGGAATTGATCATATATGTTTAAGAAACCTCCCTTCACCAGACAGAAAACCATGACCACAGTAAGATTAAAATAAGCACTCAGACAAAGCAAATAAATAACAAAAAATTTATAACAATGAAAAAACTTACCTATTGCTC
>CAOJBI010115946.1:0-10595 GCA_948277035.1 Euphorbia corollata
ACTTACTCATACTCTCATAATATGCTGAAATTGTCGAATTTTATTGGTATGTTTTTATACTTTCCATTATTTAGATGACATGTTAGACTTTATAGATAACATGTTGAAACTGTCGAATTTCATTAGAATCTTTCTATAAGAAACAAGACTAATTAATAATATAAAATGAAAGCTAAGCATTTCAACAATTAAGTTATTATAATAAACTAACTTCAAGACGAGATCAAGACTATAATATAAAGTGAAGTAGTTGTTTATTATGATGTTTTCACCCAAAAAAAAAGTACATTCTATACATCAAATGCTTAAAACCAAGGCTTGTAAAGTAAGCAAATAGGTAATATGATTGATTAGTTAGCGTCCTCACTAATGAGGATGAACAGTCACACCGTAGTTGCCAAGCCACTAAGCATTACAGAGCCATTCACCACCCAAATTAGTTACCACTTTCGAATAGAGATAATTTCACCGATTGATTGTCGTAGGATCGACAAGGAATTAAAGTATCAACAAATAGTCTTCTTGCTGATACGGGGTGTACATATTTAGTTAAACAATAATTTTAATTATTTAGTTATGATAATTGAATAATTGTTTGTGACTTTCTTTCTTTTTTAAGAATATGAATTTTTAAAAAGATTGGATATCGAACCCATGATCTCATTATGAGAGATGAATCAATTGAACGAACTCTTTTAAAAATAAAAGGTTATTAAAAACTGCAACAACTAATCCAGCTTACTATACATATATATTTGAATAAATAAAGTGGAAACATTTCTTAAAAATGAAAAAAATGTAACTGCACGTAAAAGACTAAAATCTGGGTTTCCAACTTTAAAAAGATCACAAAAGTACTTCTCATTTTGGCCGAGTACTGAATTTAACAATAAAATAGCTTTAATTTTAAATCGTTAGGGCGCTATTTCGTTATTATATGTATACATCTTCTCTTATTCACTTTATTGTTTTACATTCCTTTTGTTTTTATATCACTATTTTGAAAAATGTGTAATAAATCTTAGCCATAAAAAAATAGGATCATTATAAAGTTGATTTTGAACTTTAAAAGATATTACCTGATGTTGATTAATTACCCAACATTATATTTTTATTTTACATATATCGAAATTTTTTGATGGGATAGCTAATTTATTCTCAAATAAAAGTAAAAAACTAATTAGAGAAAAGTAAAGAGGTTGCTAAAATTAAATCCATCATTCATTGAAGAATGGAGTACTACTGTTTTATTTACCGAGAGTAAGCTACTTAATCAGAAATCGATAAGCAGGGAGCAAAAGCTAAAGCATTGTTATTCTAGATTATGGTCTCTTTTTTCTTGACTTTTCGATATATGGCCGATTCTTATTCACTTATTTTCCCGGTTCACGTTTCAATTCTGGTGCAACTGCAAAAAAAATTAATTTGGGAGGGACCGCCACGTTTGAATTGGTATGTAAACAATGGTCTGGACTCCTCATTCTTAAAATGGTCCAACCATTAACTTTTTTATTATGTCTTTTCAAATAAATCTTTCGTTTCATATTAGCAAATAACATCTAAGCAAGTTGATCTAAGAGCTAAATGGTTTGTTATTATATAAAAAATGTCTCGAATTCGAGCTTTATAAATGTAAAATCTTTTTATTAAAAAACACACCCGACCCAAAACAAATATTGATATGATCGGGACAAAGTTTCAATAAACCAAATTCATAATAAAAAACAAACAACGTCCAGACATTCAGGGTTTATTTATTTGCCGTTGCCTTCTACGTATTCTTTAATAATTTAATTACTTTTAGTAACGACAAACTATAAATAATAACTACAAAATCAAATCAAATATATTGTTTATGGTCTCCACGAGATTAAGGTTATGGCTATTTCTTTTAGATTAATCAATTCAATTCAGTCCATTTAAATTTAATTATTTTAATTTAATTCAGTTCATTTCAACCTATTTCAGTTTATTTTAGTTCAAATATATTTAATCATATATTTACGTTAAAATAACTTCAATTTAATTCGATATAATTGAACTTAATTTAATTTTCAAAAATGGAAAGAAAACATAACTTAAATTATTATAAATCTTTTATATTTAAGAGAGACTCGTATATTTATCTAAACTTCGTAACTTTGTATAAGCTTCATAAATTTGACCAACATATCACGTTTGTAAATGCAAATTAATAATAAATAATATGGATATTTCCTTATAAGACAATCATTCAGAAAATTACGTATAATATATCCAACAATATTTGATTGATTGATATGTGTTAGCTTGGTGCTATATAGTTATTTCCTCGCCTATAAGCAAGGAAAATTAATTTCAATTAACGTGTTATTGAACGAAATTTAAATATGAAACAATTGATTGAAATGAGTCAGTATTTAGTAAATAGATATCCGAACACATATTGGTTTATTTAGCATTGGTAATAATCATTATATTATCAATAAATTTTTGTTCCGAACCTTAAAAAAATATTTGTTATAAAATCATAATTAAACATTTAAAATTATTATTAAAATCCAAAATAAGTATCTATATAATTTGAATAAAACAATATATTAATGAGTTTCTTAACAAAGAACTCGACAAAATGTAGCTGAATAGTTTGTCTTGACTCCTAGGGTGGGTTGGATAAAGCTTAATACAGATGGTTCAGTTCGTGGTAGGGATTTCAAAGCGTCGGCCGGGGGTATCATTCGAGATTTTTGTGGAAGATGGGTTGGCGGATTTGATAGAAATGTAGGGGTATGCTCAATTGCTCGAGCGAAGCTATGGGGGATTTTGGATGGGCTTCGAGTGTGTTGGGAGAAGGGGTTTAGGAAGATTATCCTTGAGACTGACAGCTTGTTTGTTGTAGAAACTTTATAGAAAGATGAGGTGTGTAATAACGCTTATCATGGGTTGGTTTGTCAAATTAAGGAATTGTTGAGTAGAAGATGGGTGGTTTCCGTTCACCATGTTTATAGAGAGGGGAATAGGTGTGTGGATAAAATGGCAAAAATTGGAGCGTCGCTTGAACTTGGACTTCACTTCTTTGCGGAGCCGTGTTTTGGAATGCATTCGTTGATCTCAGACGACTTGGTGGGCGTCTCTTTTCCTAGGCTAGGCATATAAAGAAAACTTTAGCCTTCTTTACCTAACTAGATAAATACTTTTCATGATATTTCTATGGACCAAATCAAAACATGAGATAAATTAAAATAAAACGATACTAATAAGTAATAAGGAAATAATGGATGATAAATAATTGAGTAATTTACAGAAGAAAAAAAAATCTAAACTAGTATTGTATGGTGTTTATATACCGTCAATCAATTAAAGTAGAGAAATAAAAACTAATCCAACGGCCATGATAAAACTGACAAGGGCAGACCTTGACTTCACATGACGGGACCCACTGGTTTCTCTTTCCTGAGTGGACGGCGTTGGAGTGCCGGCTGACCCGTTATAATTCGGGTTACTGCCGTACAACACCTGAATACCTTCAACATCGTCCGCTGCCAATTCAACTTTTTTACTCCTTGAAGATATCGTCGGAAACATGATAGCATCCTCCACCGACGAATGCCCTAACCCTAACAAATGCCCTATTTCATGCACCGCCACCGACTCTAGATCCACCGCTGACGGTGTGCTTGAGGTGCTTATGTCACCGGATACAATCCATGTCTCGTCGGCGTCCAAATGGAACCTCCCACTCGGCGGCGAGAATGCGTGTGCTAATGTCCCCAAAACGCCATCAAAAGGCTCTCCATCGCCATGGTCGCCGCTGTAGAATCCGATCTTCATATCGGCGATCAAGTAAGAATCTGTCTCTGTGAAAGTCATCGGTATAACAGCCGCCCACCGGTCAAAAGCGCGTTTGAAAACGCTTTTGTCTTCAGCGGTCAATCCATTCCCAGGCAAAAACGCGTAAGTCAAATCTCTACTGCCTTCCGGCCACTTCGGATTCCCGGGAAAGAATGAATAATGACCAACAGCGTGGAAGTGCGGGGTGTTCGTCCACTTACCGGAATTCATCGTCGTCGTTCCGTTAACGATATCAGCATTACCGCATCTAGGCCGTACAAGCTGGTCAAGCGTTTGTTGGTCGAGCTCGCCGGTGACATTAAGATTGAAATTGCGTTGGTAGGTTTTGAGAGCTGATTCAAGCACATCATCAAATTCATCGGTAAAATTAGACGCCGTAGACGGAATGTAGCCGAAGTGATTAAAATACTGCTTGAGCTTGGATAAACCATCGTACTTTTGACCGGCTTGGCAACCTGTGAAATTCAGAAAATTGTCCCAAGCAGACAGGGTAGCATTGGGAATAAAACCGGGCGGAATCGCCGTTATGTTGGGGAAAAATCTAGCTGACGCTGAATTAAATGAAGTAGAAAGTAAAACAAAAATGGAAAAAAGATGAAAGAGTTCCATAGCTCTGGTGAACGGAACGCCGGCGAAGACGCAGAGAAGAAGAAGAAAGGCGGAAGAGGAAATTGAAAAGCAGGCAGAGAGAGGGCATCTGCCTTATATCGATTTTGCGCTGTCGATTTCGGAGATATAATAATTGGAATTGTGCGCGTTGAAGTTTCCCTCATTTGAATAATTCATGTTCTTGTATAGTATCATTGTAATTGTTAAAAACGACGTCGCTGTCCTTCCTCTTATCTTCTCCTTCTCGATGATTTTTTGAAGAAGCATCTATTTGACTTTTGGCGGGGGGCTGCAGTACTGGTCAAGATTTGGAGGTTTAGCTGTTCTTTTCCCATTTGATTAGTTTGAAGAGCAGAAAACAATCATATTTTGTTGGTGAGCAATTTAGGAGATTCATGGACATCTCACTTTATTTTCAAAAAAATATGTGGAATTTTAATTTTCGAAAGGGAGTTCTAACAATTTACATCGTTTTAACACCGTTAATTAATAATGATGTGACAAGGATAATTTGGATAAATACTAATTTCTTCGTCTCTTTCATTTTCTCAATCTGAATGTTCCTTCTTTTCTTATATGGAAGAGTATTGGGAGATGTGTAATAAATCTTAAACATTCAAAATAAAATAAAAGAGTAAGATTTACTCAAATTCTCTTTAAAATTAATTTTGAACTTTAGATTCTTCCATCAACTTCCAACATTCACCGATATCGTGAGCTTTCTTGCCCAACGATTTCTTACCCTAGCAAAAAATACTTATTTAATTTATTACCAGATAATGAAACCTAAACGAAACTAGAATAAATTTCTTGAAGTGCAGCTTGACGGAATAATCATGGAATCAACAACAAAACACTTAATTGGACCATATACAATGAAACCCAAATACTAAAGGAAGGAATCTTTGAAAACCCTAAATTAAATTTAAGTTTCTAACGAGTGTGGACAAGAAGCATACTAATACAATAAATAAAAAAAAGGAAACATTGAAAAACGTGAGAGTGCCTATTACCATCTTGTTTTTTTGAAGTATAAGGAAGACCCTAAACTCGAGTTCCAACTATGGCTATGAAGCCATTGACAAAGGTTTTAGAGATGGAAGTAAGCGGTAACCGTTCGAATTATCAATAAAATGGTAAAAGCTTTTACGATATCAACACGAACAACAAAGATCGTGGTGATGTAACTTTGCAAGACGTCGAAATCAGAGTAGAAAAATTCCTTTTTAAATCCTATGGGTACGTAATCTTCAATTCAACAAAAAGATTCATATTTGGGTGGGACAAATTGCAATTATATGATGAATTTAAGCTAGAAAGTACAAATTCGAATTCAAAACAACTTAACAACTCTTTACAATCATTCAAAATAGATCTAACTGGTGCTAAAAAAAATTAATCATTATTCAGAGCAGATATTACGTTTAAAGCATCCATCTCGAACACTTTGTGATCAAAACCTTTGATTTTGAATCAACTTAAAACTTCATGACAACTCATCCGCCAACATCATCATTCAAAATAGATCTAACCAGTGCTAAAAAAATTAACCATTATTCAAAACAGATACTACGTTTAAAGCATCCATCTCGAACACATTGTGATCAAAACCTTTGAGCTTGAACCAACTTAAAACTAACTTCATGACAACTCATCCGCCAACATCATTGATCTCACAGCTACAATCTGTCCATTATAATCTCGCCCTACACACCAATGTCCTGTCTGATAGCCTGAATCGAAAGTACTTACATCAATGATGCATTTTATCCCCTACTTATTGTTTCAGTTTTCCTAAGAAAAAAAAAGGAACTATATTTAAGACAAACATTCTCATCCTTTCTTGTTAAAAAATATGATAACAAGAAACTGAAAAACTATATAGAAAATTTCATTTTCAGTTTTCTTTTTATCATTTTCCAAGTTTTCTAGCTTAGGGTTTGGGTTTGGGTTTGGGTTGGTAACTATTCAACTACTTTTAACCAATTAGACCACAGGTTTTGAAAGTGGAAAAAATTTATTAGAAAAGTTAGCCTCCTATTTTCTATGGATGCCCTCTACTTAAGGTGATGATATGAATTTCATTACAATTATAATTAGATATGCTAACCAATTGACATTCTTGAACAACAAGAGAATATAATAAGGCATACGAGATAATATTAGATAAATTGCTTGACCCGGTTTTCTCCATTTGTTTGGTGGGAAATGCTCATTCTTTTGTTGTGTTTTTCTTTGCTGTAAACTATAAACATTTGACTTATTATTAGTTGAATTAAAATTAAATAAAATGCACATAACTTGCAAAAATGTTGCACAACAATAATAAAGAGAAATGTAACCAAGTGTCACAATGAAGAACAAACACAAAAAGGTCAACACTTTACCAGAAAACAGAATGAATGGCATAACTGCAAAATAGGAAACAGAAATATAATCCACCACTCAACAATACAAACCTTACTACAAAAATAACCAAAAAAAGAAAGCATTAACATAATTTAATTACGACCACTTAATTAATTATGATTGATAAAAAGAAAATCAAACATCACATAACTTATTGAAACCAACAAACGAACAAACAAAGAAATTCCATTACTGGAATTAAAGATGGAAGGAGAAGGAATGATAAGCATACCAGAAGTAATACTAAGTTGCAATGGAAGAAGAATGCCATTACTGGGAATGGGAACAGCAACATCGCCATTAGTATCCTCAGACGAGATCAAAGCAGTGATTGTTCAAGCTATAGAGGTTGGTTATAGACATTTTGATACAGCTTCTCTTTATTTAACAGAGGAGCCTCTTGGAGAAGCCATTTCCGAAGCTTTATCTCGAGGTATCATTCAATCGAGAGACGATCTATTCATCACTACAAAGCTCTGGTGCAGTGATGCTCACCCGGATCTTGTTATTCCTGCCCTCCACAAAAGCCTCAAGTGAGTCCCTTTTTTCCCTTAACCCCCTTTATACTTGTAATAAGTAACAATAACATTTGGGATTTAATGATGCAGGGCTCTTCAACTGGAGTACATAGACTTGTATGTGATACATTGGCCGGTGAGCTCGCGAGCTGGAATCTATGAGTATCCAATAAAAAAGGAGGACTTTCTACCAATGGATTATAAAGGAGTATGGTCTGCTATGGAGGAATGCCATAAGCTCGGTCTAACCAAATCCATTGGTGTTAGCAATTTTTCGTGTAAGAAGTTATCAGACGTTCTTGCCTTTGCTGAGATCCCTCCTGCAGTTAATCAAGTAATCAAGTTTTATTTTTTGTTCTTGAATAATGGAATAATGTAATCTGTTAATAAGTACTTATAAAGTTTTCAATGGGGGGCGTTAAAAGGTAGAGATAAACCCACTGTGGCAACAAAAGAAGCAGATAGAGTTCTGTAAGAGCAATGGGATAGTTTTGGCAGCTTATGCTCCTTTGGGAGGACTCAATAACAAGGTTATGGAGAATGAGGTTTTGAAAGAGATTGCAGCTTCCAAAGGAAAAAGCACTGCTCAGGTAAAAATGCATGCTCTTCAAATTAAGACAGTCATTAATTATAATCAGTGCAAATCATATAATTGTTCACATTTGATATTAAATGATGCCAGATATGCTTGAGGTGGGCATATGAACAGGGTGTGTGTGTATTGGTGAAGAGTTTCAACAAGGAAAGGATGAGAGAAAATCTGGACATATTCAACTGGGCATTAACAGAAGAAGAAACTAAGAAAATCAGTGAAATCCCACAGCAAAGAGGACACAGTGGACAAGAATACATCTCAGAGGATGGCCCTTTCAAGTCTCTTGAAGAGCTTTGGGATGGAGAAATTTGATTCATTTTTTACATTAATTCTGACCAGAAACATACATAGTTGATGTAATATGACATGCAATTCAAATTGTAGCAGACCATGAATAAAATTCAGTTCAATGACAGTGTCTTCCTTTTGCTAGAATATTTACATTTAACCCAAAAGTGGAAATGTGACTGTAAAACACATTAATTAGCATATACTACAACGATTGATTGGTATGACAATACATCTTGAAAAGACAATGAACTGAACCGGCCTTTCAATATCAGCACTGAACTGGCCTGTCGTAAATGGGAGGCAGGGAAGGGCAGTTCTCATTCATATTGGCATACGGTTCAATGGTGTTGTAATCAGGTAACTCCATCCGATATTCACCCATGATCTGACAGAATGTGAGGCGACCATTGTCGTTATCACACCAAGCAGGCAAGCGAGTTTTGTTGTTCTCGAAAATTTTAAGCATGTAGGCATCGCGAATCTAGCAAAAGTTAAGAGACCCATCAAGAAAGATCAACAAGTGTTTGTTTCAGTGATTCAATTAAGCAAAGCACATGTGATAACTCACAGTGAATTCGGTTACTTGAATGCTGCTGGAAATGGGACCAAAGACTCCAGCTTCTTTGTACATTGCAAGGATAAAGGCAACACATGTTGTTGACTTTCCATCACTATATATCCAATCATCTTGTTCCGGAGCTGTAAGCAAATCATCGAAGGCCATTCCACGTTTTTCAACCTCTGCCAAAATGCCATACAAGTCCAGATCCTGAAAGAAATTATATATGAAGAATGATCTCAGTTCAACTGTCGAAACAACATCGGCATCCACCTTAGCTATGCTTCTGTTGGCAAATCACCATAGAACTTAAGCATGAATGTGAACTTGAATAAGAGAATAGCATGATAAATTTTGATTTGCTTGGCACAATATATATCTTTTGAACATGACGTTCCAACTTTTCAGTGTTGCGCTACCAGCAATTATACAGCCACAGATTGCACCCTTATCTAATATTAAGCTGCCAACACAAATCCTAAATCATTGGAAAACAGGAATGCTTCTGCTTGAAAATGACTAAAGCAGAACTGACCTTTCTATTACCTTTCAACAAAGCAGATGTAAACTTCTTATTAACTTTTTAAAACCATGCTTTACATTCTCCAAGATCAATTCACCCTCTGAAGAGCTTAGTACCATACTTGACACAAATACACAGACTATTCCAGTTTAGAACACTAAACCCAAGGCCAAATGAGAATATTATACAATAGATCCACTATTTTTTCTTTTCCTGTAAAAATCTCCCAAAAATTTTTAAGTAATTGAATCAAGAGCATATCACAGCTAGAGGATTTTAAGCTGGAAGAAATGCTGTGATCGCACTCCAAACTAAGATTTGGTGACTGCTGACTAGAATAATAATCCTTATCATTACCATTGAAATCATTTTTGACAGCAATATGTTTTTAAATAAAACCAAACTGCTTTCTTTTAATTGCATGAGCCACAACAGCTTAAACATAGATCAAGACAACACAAGAAAAATTAGCAAAAGCGCAAGTTATGAGGATTACCTCAGTCCCCAAACGCTTATTTAGCGCTTCATTCCACATGTTTGCAGCATAAGCAGGCTGCACCTGCACCCTAGTCCACATAGATGATATTATCTCAATTGAAAAGAAAGTTGGATAGATTTGGATGATTCAAAGGATTTTAGTGACTTACAGCTCCTGAAGCTATGACAATCTCAAAATAAGATAGATCTACAGGTGAAGATGTAACATGGACTCCGAAAAATGTTCCTGTATTGCAATACATCATCTTCACTGTGGAGTTCACTGAAATCATATCAGTAACGACTCTAGTAGCGTCAGAACCAGCTTGAGTGGTGAAATGCTCAAATGTTTTGCTCTACAAAGGAAATTATATGAAAATTGAGTTCGAATAGCGACTAATTTGTCAGATCAAGTTGTGACAAAAAGATTGAGAGGCGAATCAATACCTTCAAAATGATCTTAGGTTTTTGCGGCTCGCTGGTCCCCCATAGAGCGAGAAAAAACTTCCCCACTGAGATCATGAGCTTGTTCCTCTAAATGTTTTCTCAGGGCTAAGGTTGCACCTTCCTGTACACATCAAAGTTAAAAGACAAAAATATAAAAAGCATATTGAATAACAAACAAGTTACATATCGCAGAATAGAGACATAATCAATCAAACACAACTACAACATAAACTAAAACTGCTAAAACTTCACTTCCAGAGAAAAGTCGAAGTACAATTAATCCTAGAAAACCTTCAACTCCAAAGAACCAGGAAATCCTATCTTTAAAGCTACAAG
>CAOJBI010116364.1:0-13167 GCA_948277035.1 Euphorbia corollata
ATTATTGAGGTCTTCATGGATGATTTTACAGTGTATGGAGACTCGTTTGAAGCATGCCTAAGCAATCTTGGTAAGATCCTTACTCGTTGTATTGAGTCTAACTTAGTACTTAGCTATGAGAAATGCCACTTCATGGTAGACCAAGGTATGATCTTAGGTCATGTTGTTTCTAGAAAGGGTATAGAAGTTGATAAAGTAAAAATCGATATTATTCAATCCTTACCTTACCCTACTTCTGTGAAAGAAGTTAGGTCTTTCCCTGGACACGCAGGTTTTTATCACAGGTTTATAAAGAATTTTTCAAAGATTACCGAATCCATGTGCCAATTACTCCAAAAAGACGCTGACTTTGAGTTTGGAGATCCTTGTAAGGAAGCCTTTGACACATTAAAGGAGAAGCTAGTCTCTACACCTATAATTCAGCCAGCTAATTGAGACTACCCTTTTGAAACATGTGTGATGCTAGTGACAAAGCATGGGAGCAGTATTGGGACACTGGATTGACAAAGAGACTCATGTTATATATTATGCCTCAAGGACTCTCGATGCAACTCAAAGAAACTACACCACCAATGAGAATGAGCTCCTAGCAATTATTTTCACTCTACAAAAATTCCTTTCCTACCTTCTTTGTTCTAAGGTCATCGTGTACTCTAATCATGCAGCATTGCGCTACTTTATGACCAAGAAGGACGCTAAACTGAGAATGATTAGTTGGATCCTTTTACTTCAAGAGTTTGATATAGAGATTAGGGATAAGAAATGGATGGAAAACTTGGTTGCAGATCATCTCAACAGACTTAGTAACTCAGAGGGACCACAAGAGGTAAATGATGAATTTCCAGGGGAGAGTCTCTTTGCTACCTCCGAGACCCTTAATATGCAGACATTATTAATTGTATCACCACGAGGAGGGTTTCTAAGCATTTCACTCGCAATGACAAAGACAAACTGAAGCAAGAAGCTGCTAAGTATCAGTGTGATGATCCTTATCTATGGAGACAAGAACTAATTTTGTTTTATGGAGATGCATTTTAGGAGAAGAAATCCAAAGAGTGCTATACGCTTGTCACACTGAAGTATGTGGAGGTCACGGTGGACCACGGAGAACAGCACACCGCATTTTAGGATGCGGATTCTATTGGCCACACATCTTCCAAGACTCGTATATGTTCTGCAAAGCTTGTAACAACTGCCAAAGGACCAGTAACCTTAGTCAGAAAGACCAACTCCCAATGATCCCAATTTTGGTTGTTGAGATCTTTGACGTTAGGGGAATCGATTTTGTGGGTCCTTTTCCACCTTCTGTTGGATTTAAATAGATCTTCCTTGTAGTAGACTATGTCTCTAAATGGATTGAAGCTAAGGCGACCAGGAATGATGATGCAAAGACTGTAGCTAACTTCATCAAGCACAACATTATTTGCAAATATGGGATACCGAGACTGATCATTAGTGATTGCGGTACACATTTTTGTAACAAAGTGGTCTCTACCTTATTAAAGAAATGGGGTATCAAGCATATGACTTCTACCGCATACCATCCACAGATAAACGGACAAGCTAAAGTGAGTAACAGGGAGATAAAGACCATCTTGGAGAAGACAGTCAATCCCAATAGGAAAGACTAGATTCTCGGTCTCTTTGAAGCTCTCTGAGCAGTCAGAACAGCATGTAAGGCACCCATTGGGATGTCTCCTTACAGAGTTGTCTATGGAAAGGCTTTTCATCTACCCATAAAGATCGAGCACAAAGCATACTAGGCAGTTAAAGAGACTAACTACAGAATGGATACAACATAGGAATAGAGAAAATTACAACTACAAAATGGATGTAGAATATCAGTGTTTTGGTGAAGAAATGAAGTCAAAACCTTCCGGATTCATTGATTTGGAAGAAATCTACAAAAGGAAAAATGCCAAAATAAGAAGAGAGTTATTTTCCTAAATTATGCACTATTTGGGAAAGACCAACTCGGTTGCAATTGATTCCAAATTAAGAGACTAAAGAGGAAAACCTAAAGAGGAAAAACACAAGGACTTCCTATTCAAGACTAATTAGAAAAAGCATCAACTTCACCTCCTATAAAAGTAAGGCCGATTCAATGGAGCAAGAATTAACTAGTTTTTATAATTTTTAGTTATTTTATGTTCTTAGGATTTTAATTTTCTGCCTTCGATTATTTTGTTTTGCTTTACTTTGCCATTTTCTATTTACTTACGCTTTCAGTCTCCGTAGCTTAGATTTTGTCTCTTTGATTTATATTTTACTGTTTTCAAGCTTTTGAATACTTTTAGTGCTTCAATTTAATTCCAGCATCAGTTTAGTGTAATTGTTTTCTTTAAATTCTGCCAATTTACTTTCAAGCCTTTACTTTTCATCGCATGTTTATTTCCCAATCTCTTTACTATTTTGTGCTTTTATTTACAGTCACGCGTAGCTAATTTTCTAGTGACTTGACCAAGTAAGGGTCAAGACCATGTTTGATTAGTGTGAAGATCATTCCTGAATACCATAACTCGCAAGGAGACTTATTTGTCAATCTCGGTACAAAATCCAGAATCCTTAGTCTCACTGTGGTCTGATCAACCATAAGGTAAGTCTCTATAATTTATAATTATCTCTAACTTTTGCATCCGTAGTTATGCCTAAGGAAGAGTGAGTAACATCAGTCTCACTGAGACTGGAGAGCGACGATCTAACGTATGTTAGGAGTCTAACTACTTTAGGGTTTGGGCTTTTCTAATTCATAAAGCTATTTATCGGCAAGCTCTTTGGCGCGAAGTGGAGAGTCACGATGAGTAAGAAAGTGATTGAGGCATGAAGCACATTTTCTGTATGAAGTAAGGAATAGTTGTTGATGTTGTACGGTGGAAATATCAATATAACTAAACCTAAGTCCCGATGCAGTTTATCCCTTTTTCTTGTGATCACTATGATGCATGATCTACTCTGAATTGGTCATGTCATTCTCTTTCATTGATTTATTTACTGTTTTTACCCTGCCTTACTCTCTTTTCTTCTATAAAGACTGAAACTAGGTCACACTAACTACCGTTCATTATATGATTACTTGTTTGGACCTATCCATATGGGATCGACCTCTGCTTACCCTATCTCTATACTGTTTGCAGGGAATAAATTATCTTTTGGTGGTCTCGACACCCATTAGAAGAACAACAGATTATTCAAAACATTCAGCTTCCTTGGACTAAAAAACTGGACTCGTTTTTCTAGAGATTTGAAGCTTCTGGAGGATTTTTTTGTTAAATCTTGTTACTATGAGCTATTGAAATATTCAAGTTTTAATCTTACCTAATTGGATAGATCCAATATGGAAAAATATGACATCTTAAGATTTCGCTGAGAATAACAATCTTCTTGTGGAAATTGACTTGTAATTCAGTCTCGTCTCTTTGCAATTTGCAGCAGCGTGGAGTTCATGTTTTTAATCTCTGCCGGTTGTGCCATGATTCCTCTGAAGATACTTTTCATGCTTTAATTAGTTGTAGTTTTGCATTGGCTGTGTGGTCGAAAGTTTTTGGGGAAGGCTGGCCGTTGTCTGTTGCTTTGATTTCGGATTGGTGGCGCTGGCTCTCGGTGAAGCACCCAGAGAAGATGGATAAGGCAGCTGACGTTTTATGGGCTTTATGGGATCGAAGGAATAAATGAGTTTGGGACAATAAGTTTAGGATAACTTCTCAAGTTTCATGTCATGGTTTGGGCTTTATCAGTGAGTGGAAGGCTATAAATAATTTAAATTTACAAAGGCAAGAAGGAAGTGTTGCTATCCTATGGAGAAGACCACCTAATCATGGTTGTGTAGTGCGTGATGATAGAGGTTTGGTTCTCGTTGTAAGAGTTTGTTTGTTGCCTGGGAGCGGAGACGCGTTTACAGCTGAAGCTTTGAGTTGGTTAAAATCGAGAAATTTTGATCAAATAATCCTCGAAATGGATGCGTTAGATGTGATTAATGCGCTTAACAACAACTCTGTTTTTTATGTACCAATAGGCCTTATTTTAGAAGATTGCAAGGAACTCTTGAATTTTTTTTCTAGTATTCATTTAGTTTTTGTTAATAGGTCTGCGAATAAATCTGCTCATAGTTTAACTAAGTCAGCTGATTCTTCGATAGGTAGGGGAGTTTGGTTGAATGTCAACCACCTTTGATTAGAGCTGTAATAGCTTATGATTCATGTTAATGACATATTGTTTATTCAGTAAAAAAATGAACGTTAAATATATTAAAATCAATAGTTAATGTACTAAATATGATAAAACCGAATACGTTACGCCTAAATATACATAAATTAAATATCAAAGTAGAATTAGACACAAAAATACATTTTCAACCATTGAACATGATAAATAAAAGTATTAGAGTTTGTTAGATACAAGTCATACAAGTGACTATGGACCAAGAAATTAAACCCAATTAAAAATAAATAAATAAATAAAACCAAAGCGTGACAATAGTAGCACCAATTTTAACCCATTAGGCATTTGTACAGTATACATTTTTTTTATATTGGTATTTGGTCAAACTAAAGTCAGCCTTGTCCAACCAAGTCCTGCCAATATTATGACACACCATAACTAGAAAATGAAAAGGATTTTTAACCAATAGGATCTAGTTACCAAATTACCCTCACGCTCACCTAAACGCCACCGTTTAGGCCTTCGATGTTTAGCGCCAACGCCCAGGCCCACCCATCTTTATAGAAAGCCTAAACACGTGCTTTACACCGTGATCTCGGAAATATAGTCTCCAGTGGCACCTTCGAAAATATTTCCAACTTTGAGGTCAATTATTTTGATACTCTATATTTCGTTCACCTTCCCCATCTCTTCCTTCATTTAACTACCACTATCTTGACTAGAACAGAAACCAGAACTGAAAAAAAGAAAGAAAAAAGCGCGAAATTGTGGTTCTGTTTGTTTCTCGAGAACAATGAACAATTCCTTTATCCTTGCTAAGAAAGATTCTTTGTAGATTAGCCTTTTTCAGGCTCTGTTTTTGTAGTACCGCGGATATAGGGAAATATGACGTCGGGGACGAGAATGCCGACGTGGAAGGAAAGGGAGAACAACAAGAGAAGGGAAAGGAGAAGAAGAGCGATCGCTGCCAAGATCTATTCTGGTCTCAGAATGTATGGAAATTACAAGCTCCCCAAGCACTGCGATAATAATGAAGTCCTCAAAGCTCTGTGCAACGAGGCCGGTTGGACTGTTGAAGAAGATGGCACAACTTATCGAAAGGTAACCCAAGCAGAACATCATTATTAATTTTTCCAGTAATTGGTTTCGTAATTTATTTATATCAGCTTGCTATGCATCCGTTTGTCAAATTGTTCGTTACATGCTTAATTGCGTTTTATGGTTTATAATTACCAGCGGTAGATCTGAAATCTGCATTTTCTCTTTTTTAAATTTCCGTTCATCTGAGCCTTTGAGCTAACAAAATGATGTTGTCCATGCTAAGATGCGCCGGTTAGTCCGGGCGTATGGCCATGAAGTACTCGTTAAATTGGAAATGCCAACGCTTATACTGATGGATGGCTGGGATGGTCCATGATTTATTTGCAGTGATGTAAGATCGTGATCGGCTGATCGCGCTACTTTGTTGTTTTGCGTGTTTTATTTTTCAATTTTTAATTGCACGAAACACAAGATCTTGAGATTCGGTTTCGCTTCGATCATTTTATACGAACCCAGTAAACTGTAGCTCTCAGTCTCAGATATGGCACTGCCACTTTTTCAGAGGAAAATAGTCATTTCCATTCATCTCCATAAAGGCCAGTAAATTCCATTTCCAGGGGCAGTTTTGTCACTGCACAGCTCAAGATTGAACTTTCGCTTTGCAATGCAAACCCGCTGCATCTTTTCTCCCCCTCTGCAAGATTTTTTTTTTCTTTTTACCACTTTTAACGATTCCTAATCTTCGTTTTCGTTTCTTTTGTGAAAGAAAAACCTCCTTTTCAGTTTCCTCTTGCAGCTTTAGGTAATTGTGGCCAATTCAATCGTTCTATGGTTAAATTTAATGTTTTCTTTAACCCCCGAAATTCACGGGGTCAGTGATGTTACTAATCCGCATTTGGGCATGACACTAAAGTGAACAGAATGGTTTTTAGTCAATTAAATTATGGATAAAAAGGATGTGAAGAAATGTGAATCCTTGGATTCCCATTTAATGAAAATGGTAATTTTGGGATAAAAAAAAAAGAGAAACGTGTGGGGGGAGAGTTTGATTGGTTCTTGAACACGTTGGAAGCGAGATGGCGTGTCGTGGGGTGCAATAATTCGATAACGCCCCATTGTTTGTTTGACATTTATGCTCGCTTTAACAAAGTTTTTGTCGGCTTTTAATTACCATTTTGGCCCATTGGTCTTGTATCTGTTTCAAATTTCAATCGCTTTGAATTACATAGGGTTACTTTGGAGCTTTGTGTAGATGGTGGCTCAATGGGCCACATGATATGTTTATCTCATGACTGATGTGATTAGTACATACCCCACCTATTCTGCGTCAAAAAGAAATTAGAATAGTTCTCTGTTCACATTTGCATTGACATAGTCTGCGTTTACTTCAATTTTATCCCATTTGATCGTTAGAGAGTTAGAAAGTCTAAGAAAACTGTTGTGAAAATACAATCACACCAATGCCCTATCCAGCTTTATCAGCGTGAACTTGTAACAATGACTTGTTTTATTAGAACTTGTTAGATGGATACGGCTTCCCTGATTTGTAGTTAAGTTCATTTAATTTGACCTGAATGGCTGAATGGGATATTAGAATAATATTGCTCATTCTCTTGATTTGTATGTAGGGGTGCAAACCTATGGAACGCATGGACATGATAGGAGGGTCTGCGTCAGCTAGTCCGTGCTCATCCTACCACCCAAGTCCATGTGCATCTTACAATCCAAGTCCGGGCTCATCCTCTTTCCCTAGTCCCGTTTCGTCCTGTTACACTACCAATACAAATGGTAATCCTGATGCCAACTCTCTAATTCCATGGCTTAAAAACCTATCATCTGGTTCATCTTCAGCCTCATCTCAACACCTTCACCAACTCTTTATTCACTCGGGTTCTATCAGTGCTCCAGTCACTCCTCCGTTGAGCTCCCCAACTTGTCGAACTCCTCGCGCTAAAAATGACTGGGATGATCCAGCTGCAGGGCCATCCTGGGCAGGACAGAATTATCCATTCCTTCCCTCATCCATGCCCTCTTCTACTCCACCAAGTCCTGGACGTCAGATTCTGCCTGATTCAGGATGGTTAGCTGGTATCCAAATCCCGCAAAGTGGGCCCTCATCACCCACATTTAGCCTTGTTTCACGGAACCCATTTGGCTTTCGAGATGAGCCATTATCAGGTTCTGGATCTCGAATGTGGACACCTGGCCAAAGTGGGACATGCTCCCCTGCGATTCCTGCTGGTATTGATCAGAATGCAGATGTTCCCATGGCAGACAGTATGGCAGCTGAATTTGCATTCGGGAGTAATGTGGCAGTTTTGGTGAAACCATGGGAAGGAGAGAGGATTCATGAGGAATGTGTATCCGATGATCTCGAGCTCACACTTGGAAACTCTAGTACAAGGTAAATGAAAAACTAATCATGCCAAACTGGATGGATTCTATTTCATTTATCCATCTTTTCTAATCCTGTAGTTTCTTGCTGCAGATAAGAGAGACGTTATGAGAATTTCTGGGTGATTTCGGGATTGGGCATATTTGACTTCCTTTATGCCTTCAGACTTTGTATTGAGCATGCCTCAATTGGCAAGGAGCTGAATTAGAGTACAGTGATTAGGAGCAAAAAAATCTTTTTATTCATTTCTTTTTTTTTTATCAACAGAAGAGAGAACTGAAATTAAATTATAAATAGTTCATGGTGGTGGCTTAGCCCCTTCAGCGCAATTCCTTCTTCCTTCCTCATCTTTTTTTATCCAAAAGGACTCCCATGGCAGCTTGTATTCTTGTTTGTTTAGATTTACCGATGGGAGGGAATTTGGATTTGAGGATCATTTGATTTGCAATGAGCAGGTCCATGTATTTCTGTTGTCATGTTTATTTGTTCTGCAATACTACTGAGTTGTGCTCTTTAATCATATCGCTGCCCTGATTCTGCCTCTGAAATCGGTGACAAAAGAGAACAAGTTGCCCTCAAAATTTTGGAATGAAATGAGGCATTATAGTTTTTACATTTTTTTCCCTAAAAAATGTCTCCTTGATTCTGGAGTGAAGAATTTTACTTTATTGTTAAAGAGATTTGACTTCAATCATGATGTTGTAGATTAAGGGTAAACCATCAAGAAGACGACGTTATTCTTGACTCTTCAGCAATCAGCAAGCTAGTTGGGTTTAAATATTTATGTTAAATTGTCTCATTATCCCCATAATTATAATTATCAATCATCAAACTTCGAAACAGAAGAATTTTTTTTTTAAAAAAAAATGAGATGGAAAAAAGACAAGGAGAAAAGGATAAAATACCATTCAACCATTCCATCTTTATGTTAACCCTCATCCATTAATGTCAAACATTAACCAACACCCTAGTCATATCAATAAAGAGGAATAAATTCCTCATTTTTATTATTTCCCTTCAACAAATATATTGCATGTATTCACACCACATAACCAACAATTCTATATACATTCAAATAACATTTGCTGAATCTGTAAAAGGAAAAACTTGCATCCTGTACACTTCTTCACTATCAATAATTGAGCAGAAAGAATGGCATTGAAGAGAACTTGCTGTAATTTAATAGTTATACCCTCTCAAGGTAATTGCTTCTGTGAGATCGGAAATGTTGATTGATAATCAATCACCACTCAATGTTTTGATACAGGTCATCAAGTGCACGGTAAAGAATTTGAGCAGCAGGTGGCCTTGGTAATGAACCGAGAAGTATATCTGTCGCACTTATTGACTGCCTCCCATAAAATCTTGAATTCTCTCTCCAGCGAGTTGTAACGAGACTCCCTTCTAGAGAACACCCCATAAATGCTCCTGCATTTTCAATGAATATATATATTCATGTCAAGTTAAAACAAATTTGATGAAGGACCACTAAGGGAAATTCAAAAAGAGCAGACTTCTTTCTAAATCCTTTTACTTGAGGGGTAAAATAAACAACGGCCAGAAAGGAAAAAAAAAAAGAAAAGAAAAGAAAAGAAAAGGAACAAGAGCTATGACTTCATATAAAGGATCATATTGACCATGGTCAATTTTCCCCACATGAACTTTTTGGTTATAACTTCTTCAACTTGATGCTTTTGGTCAAATCAAGAAAAATTAACATGTTTGGGCACTAGAAATTGACACAAATGAAAAGAACCATAAAGATATCACTTTTAGACTAAATGGACCGAGGACAAGAAATATGCTAAATAAGGGCTCAGTTTGGAGCAAATCTGTCTTTGGAGCCAAACTGAAGTGCAAAACTGACTCTTTATTCTAAATTTATAATCATGTAAATTTGCTTCTCCATTGAAAATTATTTAATTGTGGCCAAAAGACATTAAATGGCAAGGTTGGTCCAAAGGCTATTGTTTGTGAGAAAACTCATGAGAAGCATTTTGATACAACCGCTGGAAACTTGGGAAACAAATCCCAAACTGGCCCTAAGTACGTGTACGTGTGACTATAATGAAAAGAAAAAATTCAAGAAGAAAAAATATCTTATTAATATCCACAAATTTTAGGAATGACATCATATATTGCTGTGCTAGTTTTATATCTACAGTTGGCGTTACTTAACTTCCAGTTGTTGAAGTATATCAACATATACATATAAGTCAATATCTAGCATATAAAATATTCTAATGATGTTCATATTTATAGATGGTCATTTCAAAACTACATATTCCACAATTCATTTTAAAAGACTCCCTATATTTGTGGAAACATTAAAAAAAAAATAACGTAATTCCTTGCACATCTGGGAGTAACTTACCATTCCTAAGGAAATGAAGTTCACAAATGCCAAAATGGAAGTCTTCAAGTTCAATGAATCAAAATCTTACAGCATATGAAATTTATAACAAGTTGGACAGATCACGACACGTACCTTTACTGCAGCTGTAGGTATAACAAGCAGCGTAGCCACCATCACCGGCTCTAAGATCAGCTTCAGCAGCCCGTCCAATGACACCAACGGCTGCACTTAAACCAGCGCCAACTGAAACATGTGCATTTCCACAAAATGTCTTGACAGCATCATTTGTTCTCAATACAATTATGAAATCTGTCAGTTCACCCCCTGCCTGCAACCATATCCACTCATCCATTATACTCCCACAAGTAACACCTATACGTGTGTGTATGTAGAAAATTGCTTATTACATTATATTATACAAGATCTTTCAGTATTAATGTATGCACAATAGCGCAATTTAAAAAAAAAACATTAAAAACAGAAGTACAAAAAAGAGGACAAATGCAATAAAGAAATTAAAAGGTACTGAATTGTATATTATTAGCATGCAGATGCAGATAAGCATATAAGGATCATATAAGACTGGTCAGTTTCATTTAACGGTAGCAAACTAGACATATTTAAATTTTAAACACATGTGGTTTCGACGTGGCAAACAAAAAGTTGTTTAAAGAAAGACTTGGCACCTGAGCACCCCATCCCATGCCAAATGAGGATATGGCTGACGGTGGAGACCACGAGCCATCTTCTTTGCGAGCAACGATAAGCCCTGTTCCAACATTATATGTAACCATCATTCCAACTTTCACGGTAGTGATTATCGCGAGACCCTTTGCTTGTCGTAGAATGACATCAGGGATTGACTTCTCAGGTCTTAGACAAATTGCCTGGCAATAAACACATCCAGACAGAAATCAAGAATAGTACCAACAACATATTATTGCAGCATTCTATTAGTTGATAAAAATCTCCAGCATTTAATTTCAAAAAATAAGAGAAATTGAGATGAGAACATCCGAAACTCTTTAAGCCAACATCAGATCCTCAATGATAAAAAAAAAAAGCTAATGTTGCGGTCTACTTAGTTCATAGCTCCAACACAAGTTTAAAGCGAGCATTTAACTACAAAAATAATACAGTTAGACATTTAAATGTTTACCTTGTAATAACCCTGAATCGTATTTGTTGCCTTGTAAATTTCATATTCCATGGATTGTCCCCATGGAAAATTAACCCAGGATCTCAAAGTACTAAGGTCTGTCAAGTCATGGGTTGGTAACTGAGCAGCATTGCTTACTTGGTCCATCAGATATGGCTGCACAGACTCGAGCCTCACACAACATACATCACAGACACGTTGAGGATCAGCGCATCGGAACTTTACTGGTAACAAGCTTCTTCCTTTAGAGCAACCCCCACAAAATATTCCCCCACAATACCGACAGTGATGCCTGGAACACATAATCGGATGAAAACGCAAGCCACAGAGCATGCAAGCAGAAGCAGTACTATCAGCTAACCATTTTGGTGGCTCTGCTTCGAGAATCTCCCTCACATTGCCAAAATTGGCTTCTGTGAGAGTTTGAGCCATCTCTTGCCAAGCTTGCTCTAATAGATTGCTAGATATCCATGAAAAAGTGCCCCTATGAACATCACCTGAGGCAAGTGCACTCACTTTTCCACGAGCTGCAAGTAGCATTTCTGCTACTATGTCCCACATAGTTAAATCCTTCTCTTCTGCAAGGTACTGGTCCCAACCCATGTCACCCTCAGGAAAATAACCACCATTTGAGTGAAACCCTCTGTTCCACTCATCTTGGTCACCTTCTAACATAGGTGGAACAGAAACAGGTATCCAAGGTCCAGTTTCTTCAGAAAGGGGCGAGTCATAAAAGAAGTATTTCCCTTGCTTATGGTCGTTGGCTTTTGTTTCTTTCGACTCCTTATGTGTAGGGTCATTTCCTTGAGAAGTATCAACTGTTTGGGTCTCACTTTCAACAGTGGATGCGATGTTTAAGTATTCTCTAGAAGTCTGAAGTTTTCCATCGTCCTGTTTACGCAGTAAAAAGGATGCAAATTTAAGTGAAAAGACAATGATTGGCCTAACGAAGTTTTTTTGAATACAACCGCTAAGAGGAAGAGTCACATTCTATACCCTCCTCTCAGGGAAATGGGGCATTTGTAACCAATCATGTAAATAAAAAAATACCTTGCTTAATCCAGAAAAACACATTGGAGAATCCATCTTAGTTCTAGTTCAAGTTCACGTTCTTAGAGAAATTCAACTTGTTCTGTTTGATGAATCCACTAGGATTAATTTGAAACAAGTAAACAACAATCAAGGTTGTGGGCAGAAAACGCTGAATTGATAAATGATGATTATATCACGATTTTTATCATTACTTTAACAACGATTATCAGCTAAAAGCTACGACTTGAACATCCCAAAATTGACATAACAGAGAAATATTCGAAACCAAGACCATAGCGAAAAGAAACATCAAACCCAAAATACACAATCAAATAACCAAACAAAGAAACCACATATCGAATAAAATCAAACCCTCAAAAACATAGAAAGAACAAACTTAATTTAAGCGAGCAGAAGGGAATTACCGGAGCAGAAGTGGAAACCCTAGCCTCGGAAATCCCAATTCCTTCAACTTCAAGGTCATTTTTGAAATATAAAGATTTTCTATCCATATCGTGCATATATAAACAAAATAAAAGAAGGCAAATCAAATTGGCGATCAGAAATATAAGAGTTGGATAGAGAATTGAAATAAAAGAAAAATAAGAAAAAATGGAACGTAAAGGAGGAGATGGTTACAAGGAAGAAGACAGTAATGATAAACTAATAATGGAGTTGAGGGGAAAATAGAACTGTAATGGCGTCTTTTTTGGTTTACTGATTGAAAACTTTTAATTCTTGCTTACATCTCTTTACTTTTAAATAATTTTTATTACTTGTATTTCTTTAAAATCATTATTTTCGTTGATTACAAAACTAAATAATTTAAAAAAGTTGCAACCATTTTTTTTTCTTTATCAACAAAAAGTTGAAACGATTTAAATGCATACTAAAAGTATCGTATATTCAGATATTTATTTTATTAAATTATAGATAAATATGTTTAATGTTATCAAACCTACTAAAATTTTAAGTTTAAATATTTTGATTTATCGTATTATAAACTATAATTGTTTTATAGTGCAA
>CAOJBI010116488.1:0-10271 GCA_948277035.1 Euphorbia corollata
TTTTTTCAATTGTTGTGCTAATAGATGAGTACCCTATAATGTTCTTTCTTCAGCCTGTCATCTATTGTGTGAGTTATTCAACAAGTAGGCTGACCGACTGACCAAATCAGATGAGTAGGATAAAACGAGACGATGGTGTAAACCTGAAAATTGGACCCAACATGAAGGCTATTGGATAAAATCATGTGGATGGGTTGAGTTTTGTAGCAGCTTCTCATGTCCACTTAACTGACTTAACCTACTAGAGATAGAAAAAAAAGTGTCAGATTGAGTTGAGGGGACCTAATTTTTAAATTTCACAAATTGATGGACCAATTACAGACTGTTAAATAAACTCTAATGGCTTATTCAAATTTTAATAATGCAACTTCAACACCTGCGAGTGTACATACCATTTAATTGTTTTCATTAGATCTATTCGCATTCATATAACAAAAGTCAAATTTTACATAATCCTTTTTGTCCATAGTCTAGCTATAATATTTTTGTTTGTTAGCATGTATATATGTAAATTTAGTTGTTTAGAAAACTTTACTTGAGGAATTACTAATTCAATTCTAAATTGTGCCTACCTTGCCTACATTTCTAGTGTCATGTTCAATACAATATATGATAGTTTTAATCAGCCCTAAAATTTATCTCCATTCTAGTAAATTTGACTTATTGTCAACTTATCATGTCACTACTTTGATGCCGAGTGAGGGAATAAGGTTTACTTTAATTTTGAAATTCAAGTACAAATTATATATATATACTTATTTTTATTATCAATAACTTAAATAGATTCCTCTCAAACTCAACAATGAAAACGAGGAATTAAATTATTGAGATTTAGGTTACGAAGTTACTTTTTCTTATTAAACTTTGTTTTAAGGGTTTAACAACTTGCTAAATCTCAATCATTTAAATTTGATCAAACGTTCAGACTAGTATCCAACTTTGGAGTGTCACGATCGGACAATTATGTCGACTCGGGTACCTAAACGATGGCTGCCGACTTGAAAAGAAAAAACTAGAAAATGAAGGGGAAGAGAAAAAGAGGATTAGGGTAAAAATGGTCCAACAAAAGGGTCCAAATACCATAATGAAGAAAATAAAAATGGTCCTAAGCCATAATTGTAGACTAGGTTTTGTGGTCATAACCCAACCCCTAAGTGAAACTTATTCACGTGATTTCCTCATGCCTTGTAATTTCATTTGGTTTTTAGATATCAGTCACTTTTCATTTGACTCTAATTTGTTCATATGCTTCTTTTCTTAGCTCTATCATTTGGATATTTATATACTTCCACGCTCAACTCGGTTAGTTCAGTGGCGTAAGAAGATCCGTATAGCAACTACACCTAACGTGATATTAAAACTTGATAGTTGTTGTATTGTTTATTTGATATCCAATCATGTATTTTAAACAATATTAGAAGTTAGGGATGCACCTCTGGAGACTTTAACGGACAGACTTCTTAGATGGTTGAAGCAATCACATTGAAAGATAAATTTGCCAGTGCAATATTTTTTAGCTCCTACAAGAATTCGAGATCGACCTGAGGCCGACTTACTGACGTGTGACCCATGCTTCGCCCGTATTTGTGTGAAAAAACCAGCAGTGGAGTTAGATTGGTTAGGAAAAAAGCACTTGTATAGTTATTTTATAAGAGTGGTTTTGTTGTTGCCTCCTTAGGTCTAGTTGTTATCCCAAAAAGTACGTGCGGAAATGTTTTTTTTTCTTTGATAGTTCAATACTATTATCTATTATTTTCAACACAATAAATCTTAATATCTTTTTATCATGAGTGATAGGAAATTAAGTTATATTGCAATAAAACAAAACGAATATTAATTCAAAATAACTATACATCAGGATATTTGCCACTTTGAAACCACAATAACAAATAGCCCACTAAGAGGCACTAAGCCCATCCTCCATTCCCCACATAGATGAAAGTTTCTACGTTACTGGAAAACTAAAAACCAATTGCAAGCAAAACATTATATTCAGTCATTACATATTTAGCACGGAAACGTAACGGAAATAAAAACGCACACCAGAAAACGTCAAATACGATACGAGTTCTGGTTTCTAAGATAGAAACAGAAACTAGAAATGTTGTAAGAGTTTCTGTGCTACCTTCCATATTGCAATTTTCTAATCTGGCTAGCCTAAATTAAATTTGCAGCAGAAATGGCAGCTTATATTCCAAATGTATAATGAATAGCAACAAATCATCATAAATGGACTCTAAAGAAAATTGATATGAAATTTGCGGAAAGTCTAAGAATAGTCCGAATAAAAGGATTGGAACCACTTAAAGATCAACTTTAATTCTTCAAACTTTGAAATTACCAATCCACGGGATTAGCTCCATTGATCATCAATTTGTTCCTACTTCTATGAGAGAGGTATAGGTTTTGAAACTCATAGAACTTGAAGATTGCACGACAGAATTAAAAATGCTACTCGTAAAAAAGTACTACAATATAAACTATTTCCCATATATTTTCTCATTACTGTTCAAGCATCGTTGTATCTTTACACAACAAAAATTGAGTGGAGCGATTAAAGCTTCAACCACAAAATTAACAAATTGCTAATATGCATTTCTTCTCTAAAATTCCCTAGAATATTGCTTGCCCATTTTGGCCAAAAAACAGACACAAAAACAAAATGTAGGATATCAATAAAGAATGCACACTCATGCCCGTATTTTCTTTTGCCCCTAACAGGGATGGATTTTTAAAAAATAAATTAATAAAGCAACTTTTTTTTACATGGGGCAGTGATGAAGAAATGAATGGGTAAAATGGGGTAAAAAATGATTCATTCGCAACCAGAATACCACTAACCAGATAAATAAAATGATCCCCACTTGAGACAAATTGGTCAGGATGTTTCTGAGAATCCTTACCTTCACTCAACCAAAAATTGGAAGGCTGGATTTTCAGCAAGTTCCTCCGCAGGTTCAACGTCCATGAAATCTTTTTCTACCAGTGAATTTGACAGGTCATCCACAGAGAAAGGGATACTGCACGAAAGAACATGAATTAGCTACAGCTACCATTTTGCAGGACAACGAAAAAATTTGCTTTAGATTTTAGAAAATGGAAATCTTTTTTTAAGAGATGGTTTTCTTGATTAGATTTTTGTTCAGGATATGTAGACTCTAACCCGGAATTGTCGTCCAGCAAAAAGGAATTGCTAGCAGCGTCGTTGGAGTCTTCTGTCATAAGTATTCTCATGCTAGAAATGACCTGCGATAGATGAAAAAGAAACGTCACTCAGCATTCAAATCTCTTGGCAAGGATAAGAGCTCCTAAACCACCAAATGGGATATAAGTAAAACGCGAAACATACCCCAGGAGAGACACTTCGAGTGTTATAATTGTCGTCCCAGTATAATGTACAAATTCTGTAGAGCTGCTGCACGCTCAGGATCTGAACAAGGTAATAAACAGAGTAATGAATTGTTCAGAGACTCATTGATGGTAAAAAAAATTTGATTTTTTTGTCAATTGCATCAATACATGCCGACCATGTAAAAAGATGAAGGCATGCCAGTATGTTAATGTGTACATACAGACAGAAAAACCACTTACAGGGCACAAATCATTTGTGATTTCATCATACGATATTCTGTACTTCTGATGTATAACCTGAAATGAAAATCAGAACAGTAACTAACACAGAAATGGATTCTCAACTAATAAAATATACCAATCATAAAAATAGGCCTTTATCATACCAAAAACCCAACAGCCTGTCTTATGTGTTTAAGTTCATCCCAAGAAGCACCAGCATACTGCATCCAGAAGAAAAAGCGTGAAGACTGAAGAAAACTAATGAGCATAAATCAAAGCTAAGCCCGCAGTCTAAATCAAATGATCACCTCTTCTTTCGCTTGGCAACACCATAGCTCTAGCTCTGCTAATCCAGATTTCACATATTCACCGTTGCTAAAAGTACAACACTCCCGACGCAAAAGAAGACTGTATTACAGAAAATTGACATGATGAAGTACAAAACATTTGGCATTACATAAAAATCTCAATAGATGAAGATAGCCATTCACCTATTGAATAATTGCATATTTATGTATGAGAAAGTTTGAATATAAATCTTCTGGATAAGGACTGGAGGCACCTGTAATACAAAAGGCTGTGAGAATTTTGCATATTTAAGTGGCTTTTTAAAGGACAAACAGTAAAACTTCTTACAAAGTTCTGTTTAAGTGTGCTGAGGAGTGTGTTGAGACTATCAATTATGCTCTGCCAATGACTTGCAGCAGAATCTTTACTGAAGGATCGACCTGATCTCAGTACACCTCCCTTTGATGTTCGAGGAGCCTAAAGGAGGAATACAACATAAAAATTTATGTACTGAGAATGACATGTTTGCTTATGCTGCCACGTTCTTGTTGGGGTTATAGAAAAGGAGTTCAATAACACAGCGAAGTTAGCAAAATACCTGAATGCACAATGAAAGCAAAGATGATAACTCTTTCTTCAAGTTGTCTCGAATAATTCCATAAATTTTCTCTACATATGCGGCAAGCTGTTGCTTGAAAAGCAAGGCTGGGTATTTAGCTTCCACTTGCCGTACTACAGCTAATGCAGCAGCAGCAGAGAGATTGGCAGACGAGGGTGAAGAACGGAAACCCTATCACATATCAATTAGCAATTAGAAAAACAAACATTGAATCTTGCAAACAAAACAAATTTGTTATACAGTAGAGCCGAATAAATTTTTTAAAAGAGTACATACCATTGCCATCCTCCCAAACAAGGATGGCTTCTTATTTGGAGTTGCACCACTAGAACTAGCTGCCTTCAAACTTTTTTGAAGCAAAAACAATAGGGTAGATGTATTGGATAACCAGTACGCAATATGATCACTGTTATCTTCATTCTGAAATAAACAGTATAGCTTAAGAGTTTTTATTTGCTCGTAAGATATAGAAAGTACCCCATTTAGTTGAGCCTTTTATAGGAAAACTGAACACTGCCAATAAAAATAATACCTCAATTGCAGAACCAATCATTTGAATGAGACGATCAAATACACTAGTCTTTTCTGCTTCAAAAGATTTCCAGTGTAGAAGACATTTGTATATGGTAAAAGCTGCAACAGGCTTTCCATGACTATAGCCAATATTCTTAGTCACGCAGTTGATAAGAGCATCAATGTTCTCCTGATGCAGGAATAAATATTTCAGCGTAATTAATTTGAAGGGTATTTTCTTTTAAGGGGGAAAACAGATCAAGCGGATCCCAAAAATATAAGCACGTACATGCTGACGTTCGATATATGATCTCCTTAACTTGCTATCTGCTTCAGTGCCAAAAACCTTCACTGGTGTTGCATCCTGAGCTTCCTAAAAAGAACAATCAAATTAAAATCGTTAAAAAAGGAACCAGAATGTGAACAGGCCAGTACAAATTTCTATAGTAGACAATTAAGATAATAGTTACATTGTGTGTGCGCACTTCATTCACATGGTGGCCATTTTCAGAAGTCTGCAGTTAAAAAGAATTTTACAGATGAGTGTATGCAAAAGAGTTAGATTCATAGAGAATGTACAAAATTCAAGAAATGCATACATGAGCTGCTGGTATCGGTGGACGATCTGATTTCTTAACTGGTGTCTCAAGGTGCTGCCGAAGAATTTGATTCTCAGTTTCCATGTCAGAAAACTTTTCTTCGAGTCTGTAAACAAAGCCAACAGAAATTTTAAAAACAAAACATTAGCATCAATCAGCAAGAAAACAGAGCACTTTCAGTTGTCTGCTAGTTAATGAAACCGTTGTTCCATTTCAACATTGTTCCTCAAACATTTCAACAACCTATGCATAGCAGTCTTTAGCTGAACTACTTTTGACTCTGCCTCCATAGCTTGCTTTAATCTTTCATCACTTATTTTGCTGGTCACCTCAAATTTTTTCTCTGTTTCATCAATCTTCTTTTCCAGTGAACTAACCATATCCTGAATTTCACAAGATAGCCCAATAAGCAAAACATATCTCAGTAAGCGGTATACAGAACTCCAACTCTCAGCCACATACCTTGAGTTTCTCATTTTCTGCAGTAAGTTTTTCCAGCATCGCATTATCAACTACAGGAACTTCTTGTATCACAGGGACAATCTCTTTTGCTATTTTGGCAGCCTCCTGTTCCTTTAGAAGCATTTCTTTAGTTTCTCGGAACTGGATTTGCATTTCCTTTAAAGCAGACTGCAGTTTTGCTGTTTCTTGTGTTTTAGCTTCTTCGACATCAGACTGCGTATAAGAAAATATAAAATAATCAATATACAAAACAAAAGATATGGAAACAAATATGTCTTACATTAACTCTAAATGATGCAACTTGTTTCAAATTTATATATACAATGTAAAAAGATTTGCTAAGCAATAAGCATTTCTTGTTCATAATCATGAAGGATATCATAAACTTTGCCAGATGAAATAAGACAGTAAATTACAAAATAAAAAATTTACCATTGGTTGCATAAGTCACTAAAACAATAAATTGTCTCACAAATATCACACGTACATTTGTCTCGGTGATTTAATGTCTATATTTCCAAACAGACATTCAAAAAAAGAGCATAAAATTGGAGAAACTGACCAAAAACAAATGGTTCATGAAAATCAAGAATTTGATGGCTGGATCAAAGCAAAGAAGTTGCAAAATAAATTTCTCATTAGTATATTAATATGTATACCCTCAAGCGTTTCTCCAGCTGAAGTCTCCATGTCAATTCTTCAACTTGCTTTTCCAATTTATTCTTGGCAGCTTGAAGAGCACCAGTTTCCCGTGCAGCCTGTTAATTGACAAAACCAAACATCACATAAGAAAAGAGAACAATTCAGAGTACTGCCAGATATTAAAAAAATTATATACATGGAACCACTAGCAGGAAATTTTCCAAATAGTGTGATTGCATTCAAGTAATTTCACAACTAAAATACAACTAAAGCAAGTTTTAATACTCCATAAATTCAACATTAAAGTTCTACAGTAATATGCACTAATTACTTTGAAAGTGATGAATTAAATATCAGCTTCAGAAGCTCATGAAATATATCTATCGTCAATGTGTCCATCATTATCCTTTGAGAGGGTAAGAAGAAACACGAGAGTATATCATTCTGAACATGACGAGTTTTACTGCAAGGTCATCTATGCATGGATGGAAAAAGAGGTGTTCACACTCATAGTGTACGCAAAACAATCACAAGATACAAGGAGCAACATACAGTAGCTTACCATCTTAAGTTTCCGCAATTCTTTGCGAGCAACTTTTCCTCTCCAAGCACATTGTGTCACAATTGTTGCTTTCTTTAGCTTCTTATAATGCCACCGCGCCAAGTATTTGCGACAATGACTCTGTTGTACAGGGGTTAAGCAATTTTACTAAGTCTAACTTACAAAATTTCTAAGTTTAATAATACTCAATTTTAAGCCGAAAAAGGATAATAATAATGAATTTTTTACCAAGTCACATTCTACCCATAACAACATTGTTATATTAGCATAGACGCATTTGAAGTTTTTAAAGTAACAAATTGTTTTAGATTTAGTGCTCATATTCGGTATATGCCAAAAATTTGATATTTTAAACAGTTTATCATTTATCATTGGCAATTTCTATCAATTAGACCCACCTGAATTACAATCGCTGCCCTCGTCCTCCTTCTAAAGCGCATCTCGTCTCGAGCAGCCATACCTCTCATGCCCGTTTGAATAGATATAGAAGAACAATACAATTCTTTATAAGACTTCCTAGCAATATGCATCCGCAAATATTTTTGGATCCTCAGAGAAGCAGCCTCTCTTCTCATATTTTCATAAACTTCTCGAGCAAGTTGTCCTGGATTCAGCATAAATTAATACAACATGCATGTAACTGACAAGCCTTGATAAAAACAGCAGCATAGCACTAAAAGTAATATAGAGGCACAAGACTGGATAAAGCACCTCTGCATGCTGCTTGGAGATGTATTGCAGAGTAACGGAGTACGATGAAGCTTCTGCGCGACAGATAAGACCGTACTTTCCTCTGAATAATGCTAGCTGATTTTCCTAATACCTCAGTTCTACGGGAGTCCAGTTCTGCCATTTGACCAGCCCTAAGGAAAACCTTAGTTTTACCAATCTACAAATCAAAATAGAATAATGTTACTTTCAAAGACTATATAGACTATAGATGTCAATCTCGTCAGAGGTGAAGTTGGCACCCGGGACTAAGTTACAAAAGGAGTCTGCATCCTCTCATTAAACAAGGCTTTAATTTCAGGTTGATTATGAAAAAAATGGTACTAAATTTTCCAAAATATCATGTGACAATAACATTATGCAAAGACTACAATTCCTCCCATAAATCTTTATGAGCAGTTTGTTCACCATGCAGGTAAATACCTGGTAGCCTTGGAGTCCCACTTTCTCTAAAAGCTTCTTGCAAGCAGCAATTTCATCAGAACTAACACCAGATGGAATAAAAGAAAAGTCAGAACAGATCAATGTAGCAGCAGAAAGAATACTGTTAAAACAAATATAAATACCTCCCGTTTAAAATTTCAGGAGCAAGCATCCCAAATCGGTCTACAAATTCATCAAATGCTTTTCGTGTAGGGTATCCAGCACAACTTATTCTAATTGCCTCCATGACTCCCTGACATTTAAGTGATAAAGAGTTTGAGTCGGTAATTCAGGGAGCACTAGTTATTGCTTCAACATAGATAATAAGGACCAGATATGACGAACATCAAAGGACTCACCCCACAACGTAATTGTTGAAGAACATTTTTGTTCTCAAAGATTGCAGGCTTAAGAAGATTGTTGGGCTTTACACAACGAATGTAATGTGGCTCAGTTGCACTAAGAGTTTCAAGCAATGATTGTAGTTGTAGCTGCATAAAGTATGGAAAATTTATACCCATAACCCATAAAAGCGCATGGAACATATCATGGAACCAAGTCATATTTGTACCTTGAACCGAGAACCTATTGAAGAGAACTTAGACTGTTTCGAGGATTCTTCAGCTGAAGAGATGAACAATTCAGCAACAAAGGAACACTTGGAAGCATTTAAGAGTGCTTGGTGTTCAGCAACTACATAGTCTTTGTTCTTGTCCAGAAACAGTTCTGTTTGATAAGTGACCTGGTTAAGAAACCAAAATTATTACTAGTTTCCAAATCCAAAAACTATTTACAACAAAAAACTACAGAAAAAACATCAAAACATAATGAACTCACATCGCCAGCATAGTGGCAAATTGTGAAGTCACTACGAGCTAATTTTGGCTTGCTGAACCGTTTATGATTTTTGAATGTTTGGTACAACTTTTGGGCAAAGGTTTCATGAGTTGATCTTGGAAACATGCTACATAAAACAAATTAAAGCTAAATTATAAGGCATTTAAGAGAACAATTATACCGACTATGAGAACTTCAACTTATTGACATGGATGAGATATACCGACTATATTGTGAAATGGATGAGATATGAACAATTTAAACTGCAACAAATGCTTACCAAGCTTCATCCAGGAGAGCAATTATTCCACCAGGTTTCTGCAAATTAGCAAGAAAAAAGAAAGCCCTTCTAAATTCAAAAACACATTACAAGTATTGAATGCAATAGAATGGAAAAATAGTTTTATGAAAATGTAGCAGATATGTCAATATGATTCATGAAGCACTAATAAGTATCAGAAATTTCATGACGTAAAAATAATTGAACAGGTTAAAACATGGAATGAATGTTGCCAGCAGGACTACTGTTTGTACGCTGTGACAGAATACTGTTTCTGAGTAGAGCATCAATCGATTGCAATCGAACAAATTTTTGGTTTAAGTCATACAAAAGGTTTATTTAAAGATTTCTACATGGAGCCACAATACCAATGAATATGTGGTGCGTGAGAGAAAAAAAAAACCTTCTCAATGAGATCCAAAACATCTTGATTGTCAACAAATTCTATATAGCTCCAATCAATTTCTTCTTTTGTATATTCTTCTTGCTCCATTTTGAAGACATGCTGCCAAATGAAAACTTGCAATTTTATGAGCAATTCAATTGGATGAAAAAATTACACGGCATTTTGAGCGTAGTAGAAATGGCATACGCAATACAACCTGATTGAAATGTTGCTGTAGTTTTTCATTGGTCAAGTTAATGCAAAATTGCTCAAAACTGCAAAAGGATATACACCAACAATCAGGTGAAAGAATTAACAAATATTCCCCCACAAGCATGTCCATTTGATTCATTCAATTA
>CAOJBI010117423.1:0-10610 GCA_948277035.1 Euphorbia corollata
GCTTTAGCGAGGCATATCTTATGTGAGAAGCAGGGCAAGATCAATGAAGCTTACAAAAAACTGCAAGATGGCTGGCTTGGGAATGGAGACAAAGTCCCACCTGCTGAGTTTGCAAAGGTAAAGCTACTAGACTGCATAGAATTTTAGAGCAAAGGTAAAGCTAAGTTCCAAGCCATGGTATACCCTTTTTTTCACATCTGTTTGATCTCTTACCTGATTGTTTATTCTTTTAATAATGTTGTATTTATGAATGGACTAGGCAGGAAATTCCTCTATATATCATGCCTATAGCATATGAACCTAAGCATTTTCTCTTTAATATTATATGATCCTTTTCAATTAATTAGAAGAGTAACTAGATGTTTTATATAATGACAATAATAATTGTACAGGTATTTAGAGTTGATTTCACACATAGCGCCAGAGATTATAAATAATTTTGAGAAATCATTGAACAAACTTGTAGCAGTCTGTTTCTTTGCCTTCAAATTTTACTTTTGCGTCTTATTGTTGTGAACCTTACTTTTGTTTTAAGTAGTTTTCACTAGTAACCAATGAGTCAATTCACTCAATACGAATAATGGATATGGAACATCACGCTATGGTCTTCAAGAATTTTTTTGTTTTTGAATCACCCAAATCAAGGGAGGAACCACCAGGCGTGTCATCAATGAATCTGTTTATAATGGATCAAATAGTTGACCAAATTGAATCAAGAATCAAGAGTAAATTGTATAAGCTTATAACTATATGATTTATGCTCTCTAGGATGAAATTCAGGTAAGATGTCCAATTTTATTATACTCTTTGGTTCTGGTTGTTGTTTCATTTGAAGCAACATAGAAAGCAAAAAACCCCTTAGGATGAATACTTTTATAATGTATGTTTGGTCCATTTTTTTAATATTTTTATTTACGTGTATGAATGTACAAGTATATAGTGGCAATTTCATAGATGTTAGTGGTGACTTGCAGCAGATTACGGGTCTGGCGAAGCAGGTATACAACTTTGCTATTTTCTAATCATGGAAATTAATCTCTGCATTCTACAAGTTTGTGAAATTTGACATAGTTGAGTTGTGATAAGAAAATAAGTTCACTTCAATTTAGGTTTGCAAGGTTATAAAACTACATTGAAATGAGTTAAATTTTGTGTTTACATCTTCCTCCTCCATTACTGAGAGCTTGTGCTTTAAATTTCACTTGCTAGTGAATTAGGACAAAAACATATTTCTGCAATCACTTGTTTACGTCAACTAGTTAATTAAGTTGTTAGTTGTTTATGCTACTAGGCAGTATCAGTTTGACATATCAAGTTCTCTTTTTGTGCAATATCCTACATGAATATATTGTCATTTATTACTTTATATTTTTTTGCTGAGATAAATCTTTTCTTTGGCAGTCTACTATTCAAGATATGTGTGCATCTGGTGCATATAGTAAAAGTGTAGAGCAACTTTTGCACGGTGAGTCATCGCATAGAGCTTCTTGGCTTGTTGGTAGGCATGCAGTGGTAAAAAAGGATAAAAGAAAATCTGTTGCAAGTAATTCTGGGTTAAAAGATATAAAACAACAACTAAGGAGCCAAATGGAGGAAGAGATGGAGCCAAATGGAGGAAGAGATGGAGGAAAAAATGAACCAAAAAATGACGTGGCTTTTTAGAAAATTGGTACAAGAAAATCCCACTTTAAACACCAATTTGGATGCATTTGGTGAGTGCTCAAGTGAGAATGATAATGTGTCTTCCTAATAGAGACGAGTAGTACTTGTGAATTTCTAGACTATTCTTTTCGGATGAAACTAGTATTTTCAACTAGTACTCTATGAATGTTATACTACTACTACTACTACTACTACTACTACTACTACTACTACTACTTTATAAATGTTTTAAGTTTGTGTTATTATTGAATTATGAGACTTTGAATTATATTTTGACTTAAACAGGAATGCAATTATATGAATAAACTATATAGACATGCATAGAATAAAAAAGTGTTGGCTAATATATAAAAATAAGATGCTATTGATATAAAATGTAAAACTAAAAAGAGTTACCTAATGTGTTAAAAGTGTTGGTAAAACAAAAAAATGTAATATCCAAATATGTTAACTTTTACATGATAAATGTTGGCAAAGAAAAAAAAATGTAATGATAAAAAGTGTTGCCATTTCATATAAAAGTGTCGGCAGAGCATGTGGTAGTGTTGTTTCCTGATACCTTTGCCAACATCTAAAAAATGTCGTTAAAAGTCAGAAAAGTGTTACTAAAGTGTCCTACGCCGACACTTTTTGCTATGTGGCCATAAATGACAAAAAGTGTTGGCATAGGCACCTATGACCACATCGCTATATCCTACTCTTTTTTTTCCAAAAGTGTAGCCAGTTCCTCTAAGATAACACTTTCATGAGAATAGACGATACTTTTTGGGTGTTGGCAGATCCAACATATGGTGTAGATACTTGTGGGGTGAGGCTGTCAACACTGCTTGTTACATCCTCAACAGAGATTTAATCAAACCAATACTGAAGAAAACCCCATATGAACTTTGGAAAGGACGAAAACCAAAGATTGGTTACTTTCGTGCTTTCGATTGTAGGTGTTTTATATTTAATACAAAAGATAATCTTGGCAAATTTGATGTAGAATCTGATGAAGGAATTTTTCTTGGTTATTCTATCAATAGCAAAGCTTATCGTGTCTTCAACAAAAGAACCTCTTGTGTTGAAGAATCTATTCATATTGATTTTATGAAACTAACCCAACAATGCAGAATATTATTGTTGATAATGATAATACAGATCTTACTATTCCAACAAATAAAGTGGAAGTCAATATTGAAGCAAAATCAACTGATGCTATTGGTGGATCAACCGCTATTGGTAAGGAAGCTACTATTGAGACAGTCAATATTGAACCACCTATCCAACAGCAACAGAATATTGTTGAATCTCAGGAAAAGGACGATCATAGAGGATTTCCAAAAGAAATCAGATACCATCAAGATCATGCACCTGAGAACATTATTGACATTGTTGAAAATCAATTTACGATAAGAGCTCAACTACGAAGATTTTTTGGTAACATGGCATTTGTTTTAGTATTGGAACCAAAAACATTTCCAGAGGCAGAACAAGATGAGTATTGGATCAATGCTATGCAAGAAGAGCTAGAGCAATTTGAGAGGAACAAAGTCTGGAAATTGGTTCCCAAGCCAAAAGGAAAATCTGTTATTGAAACCAAATGGGTATTCAAAAATAAGCTTGATGAAAAAGGCAATGTTGTTAGATATGAAGCACGTTTTGTGGCACAAGGTTATAACCAGCAGGAAGGAATTAACTATGGAGAAACCTTCACACTAGTAGCAAGATTGGAAGCTATTAGGATACTATGTGCCTTTGCCAGCTTTAAGGGATTCAAACTATACCAAATGGATGTTAAAAGTGCATTTCTCAACGGCTATATTGAAGAGGAAGTGTATGTAAGACAACCAAAGACAACCACCAGGATTTGAAGATTCAAAACATGAAGATTGGGTATACAAGGTACACAAAGCTCTCTACGGATTAAAACAAGCTCCTCGTGCAAGGTATGAGCGTTTAACTAAATTTATTTTATCAAAAGAATTCTCAAGAGGTAAAGCTGATAATACTTTATTCTTTAAAACAAAAGGGAAGCATGTTTTATTAGTACAAATATATGTAGATGATATTATTTTTGGTGCTACTAATGAGTATCTATGCATAGAATTTAGTGAACAAATGAAAAGTGAATTTGAAATATCAGTGATGGGAGAATTGACCTTCTTCCTTGAGCTGCAAATAAAGCAAAGTAGAAATGGTATATTCATTTCTCAAACTAAGTATACAAAAGAGATAATGAATAAATCTGACATGTTGGGATGAAAATCTTTTGAAACTCCAATGGGAACAGACTCAGTATTGAGCGATGACCAGTCAGGCAAGAGTATTGACAGTAAGTTATACAGAGATATTATTGGGTCACTACTGTACTTAACTGCCAGTAGACCTGATATTCATTTTTCTGTGTTTTATTATGCTCGCTACCAATCTAATCCAAAAGAGTCACACTATACTGCTGTTAAAAGAATATTGCAATATTTACATAGTACTATTGATGTAGGTATTTGGTATCACAGCAATAGCGATTTCACGTTATTGGGCTATACTAATTCTAACTATGGAGGCGATAGACTTGGAAGAGAAAGCACATCTAGCACAAATCAATTTCTTGGAGACTACTTAGTATCATGGTTTATCAAGAAATAAGCATCAGTAGTTGTGTCAACTACTGAAGTAGAATACATTGCTACTGGAAGCTGTGTGGCTCAGTTGTTGTGGATCAAGCAACAGTTGGAGGACTATGGCATTAATACTGGTACTATTGATGTCAAATGTGACAATAGGAGTGCTATTGATTTGGCCAAAAATCCCAACCAACATGGTCGCACGAAACACGTCAACATTCACCACCATTTCGTCAGAGATCACGTCCAAAAAAGAGATATCAAGCTCACATATGTCTATACTGTTGAACAACTCACAGATATATTTACAAAACCACTACCAAGAGAGAAATTTGCAAAGTTAAGGGAAGCTATTGGAGTAACCAACCCAATATAAGCTGGAGAATTATTTTTTCAAAAGGCGGTAAATTTAATTTTATGTCTTCAAATTTAAATTTATTCTATTTTATTTGCTGCCTCCATTATTATGCAATGGAGTGTTTACACGTGTGCTGAATTGGTAGCTAATTAATAGGTTTAATTTTTGGAATAATTACCTAGGTCTTTAGCTCTTACACATCTTCAGAATTGCTCCATAACCGCTCTCTTGTGTAACTCCCCACCTCAACACATTTCACCAAAATTCCTACTTTTTCTCACCTCAACTGACAACTCTCTTCTCCTTATCTCACCTTCAAAATTTATACAGTTTTTCAAATTTCTTCTCTCTCTCACGTTTCGAATTCTCTCCTCTTCTCAACTCTCTCATCTTCCCAAATCTCTCAAAATCAGCATCAATGGCAAAATGAAAAGTAGTAAGAAGAAACTTTGAATCTCCTGACGTTGAACCCCCGTCTGCAAAATCAAAAACAAATATACTTCATCCTACTGGAACAAAGTACCAGTACATCGCTCAAGGTATTTTGATTATAAGTTTGTGAGCGAATCGCCCCCATTCTCAAAGTGGATTGTTAACAACAAATGGGAAACCCTCATGAGCTTTCGTGAGCAAGTCTATTTAGAATTAGTTACAGAATTTTATGAGAACTTGATGGTTATTGAAGAAGATGTATTGAAGACTACTATGGATGGGACTGAGATCATGGTTGACAGAAAATTCCTTTACGAATTGCTTGATGTTGATAACTCAAAAGTTTGTCTGGGGAATAATAAAGAAACTATTAAACTCATTCTTGATTTCTTCCTCCACTAGCCCTTCAGACAAGGTGATCTTTATGCAATCACTCTTCCCAAAGAACCCAGGTTATGTCATTATCTTCTCACACAGTATTTTTTCCCCAGAAAATACTCTATCAATTATGTGACTAGGTTAGATTTGTGCATTATGTGGCATATCCTAAATGAAAAGCCTTTCAATTTTCCTGTTCTTATCATGAGTCATATGTTCAAGGAAACAACCCAGCTTATGTTTGGAAGCTTGATAACCCTAATTTTGAAAGAGAAGGGAATTCCAATTCTTGATGATGTCCCCTGTTTTACTGGTACAATCATTGACACCAATATCATGAACCTTGACTTTGAAAAGCCTTACAAAAGGGTTCTTGGATATGAAAATGTCATTGCCCCAATTCCTGACAAAACTCATGAACCCATTAATCAAACCCACTTCTACTCCATCTAAAGAAATCATCTCTAAAATTCCTGAACCCATTGTCCAAAGAGTCATTTTAACTAGATCCAAGAAAGCTGCCAAGGTCAAATCCCTGTCAAAGGCCAAAGGAAAAAGAATTGCTACTGAGGAACCAGTCACTATTGATGAATCTGAAACTGAATCGGATGAAGATCCAGATGTATTAGCTGTAAAAAGTCTAAGTTTGAAGCTGCCAGAAGTAACAAAGAACACGTTTGTTGGGTCATCCGCTGGAACCCAAACTGAGGAAGATGAATTTGTGTTTGAGCCTGTTATTCCCTCACTTGAGGAGAAAATAAATGATGCTGCAACAACAATCACTGCTGCTAGAAAGGAGTCAATCTCAAAACTCCTTGGGATAAAAAATGCATTGAAGGAACTGAAGTAGAAATCCGTACTGAATGCTGAAGAGTTTGATGCATTGGTGAAAACTATTATCTCTGACACAGAACCAAAAGTCAATGAAACATCACAAATGTTGTCCGAAATGACTGCTATTAAGGCCATTCTTCACCAGGTCACATCTCTTCTGATTTCACACAATATACATACTTTTGTTGACAAAATTGCAGATGTTCAACTTAATGTACAAAAGAATGTGAACGAGCTGTCGTAATTGATCAAATTTTTTCCTAGCACAAAGGACTTGGCTGTTGCTGTGAAGACATGCTTGGCTGAAGAACTTCTTGAGTAATATAAGGTTACTCAAAGTGCATGTGAAACAGTTTGTGCGAACTCAAAAGTTGTTCATAATGCAGCTACTAGGGCGAATCAGTTGACTGAGCAAGTACTTCCTGTGCAAATGGACTTAGAGAAAATCACTACTCTGCTGATTAGATTGGAAACATCAGTCATGAGGTGCAATGCGAGATTTGATAACCTTGAGGCCAAAATAAATGCAAGTTTGAAGATTCAGAAGGACTTATGTGAGCAAGTTGGTCATTCATTATACTAGACCTTCTGTTTGGAATTCGAGAGCCTTGAAATTGTTAATAGCTCTATTGGTTAGAAAAGAGGATGCTACACCAGAACAGCTGCAGGAATGGAACCGACTCAGTACGGAATTTATCAAGTCTATTGCTGGTTTGCAACAAACTGAGTATGACATTATTGCCCGCTCCTCTCATATCATGAATGTCATGTCTCCTCCTTCTACTTCAACTCCTCACTCGTCCAGTTCTGCTGATGACAAAATGGGGGAGAAATAGAAAGATGATGATGCTGATGCTAAGGATGCCTTTGCTGAATGATGTTGATCAACTCTTGAACTCTTGAAACTATCTATCTATCTATCCTCTTTATCTTTTAGAACAATTAACTTAGGTTCTTAGTATTTCTATCTTACTGTTGGAACAATTTCTTTTTGCTATTCCAGTAGCAAGTCATTGCTATTGGTCATGTTTAGATATTTTAACTGCTTGCCTATGTCTTACCTACTGCTTGTGATTACTTTTGCTTACTTGCATGCTTGCCTATTTACTGACCAATATGCTATTGTTTGATATTGTTTGATATGCATGCTTAGTTTATGGGGGAGATCCATATCTTTCAAAATTATTTTGTCATCATCAAAATGGGGGAGATTGGTAGAATATCAGGTTTAGAAATTAATTCAAACCTAATGATTATTAAGGATTTGGTGTTTCGATGATAACCAAACAATTAATTAAAGATATTTTCTAAACACTTAATTTATTCACAAGGTATTTGTTTCAATGAAAATGGAAATTTAAGTTCTTATTATGTATTTTACCTTGACTAAATCATGACTTGTATTGAGTTAATTAAATTTGATTTACTTTATACAAGAAAAGTGGTTCTCAAAGTTTTCAGAGATTAAAGAAATCCCAAATTAGAAAGAAACCTTGAAATAGAAAGAAAGAAGGTTGCACAAATTTCAAAGAGACAAACTACTCTCTACAAGTTGGACTGTCAGAAAAGATGGTGCTGCTGCCACCTCAGAGAGCTGGTACTGGATCAGAACTGCCATTGAAGGAAGTGATGTATTTCGGCCACCTCTAACAACTTCCTTCTCTATAAGAAAATGGGAAAGAAATCTATGAAATCAAGCTGCTGATTGTCAAACGGATACCTTTCAAACGGACATGTTTACAACGTTCAAATTATCAATAAGAAGTCATATATAAAGACTCTTTCCTGCTGCTGAATAAAACAGAGAGAAGCGCTTATCAATCAACAAGAAGCAAATTTCCAAATCTCAATCCTGAAGAGATAATCCGAGCTTACACTTTTTTTAATCCACAAAAAGATACAGAAATAAGAAGCTATATTCATCATTATATCCATCTTTAGAATAGCTTTAGAAGAAAGATTAGATTCATTGAGTGATTCATTAGAGTGATCTTTCTTCAAACTCATTTTAAAAATCTGTAATTTAGTGAACACTACTTTGGTTATAAGTAGTGGGAATATAATTAAACACAGGCTTGTAAGGCGGGTACTTATCAAGTGAGGAAACAACTATATTGTAAATAGGTTTGGGTTCTACCTGTTGGAAAGAATCAAATAGTGGATTAAAGCTCAAGAAGGAATCGGGGTCTGGATGTAGGCAAGGGTTGCTGAACCAGGATAAATCTTAATGTTTGATCTTCTAACTTTAAGCCTATTTATATTTCTCTGCTGGTTATACTTAATCTGTGTTCTTATTTTATGCGCTATTGGCTACTGGACTGATTCTGCTATTGGCTATGATCCAATACTGTCTTCTGTAATATTGTCCCTATCTTATTTGTGGTATCTGTTGTAAGTAGGACTATATTGGCATCCCTTGAATGTTGTTAGTCATATTAGCAACAGAATATCAAACCATCTTTTAATACTTCTTATTGACTATTCATCTATTGGTCAATTTTACTGCTATTGGAAACATTCTCCAATACCGCTAGTGGAGAAAGTCACTTTACTATTGGTTATTATTGATTTATTGGGTACTGTTATTTGGAACTCTTTGCTGATATTATTGAAAACCTTATTATTATTAATTGCATTAACTGTATTTCTGGTATTGGTTTCATACTTACTATTGGAACAAACATCCTATTGGAAAAAGTTTTTAAAAGTTCTAGTAGTTCATTTCACCCCCTCTTGAACTACTTGCCTATTATTTGAGACCAATAGCTTTGTACTTAGAGTTAACCAAATGATTATTCATAGACCTTTCACATTTATGATTTGGCATGAATCTTTTTATCTGGAATGTACTGCAATCTCTGAGTTGTGAAGCTCTGATTTTGAATCCACACTTTTCCTTACAAGCCGCAGTAATGACTTTCCTGCTATTCTTTGTCTACTCATGATAGTACCCTCTCTCTATTTCCCATCTTCTTAAAGCCTCTCTAAATTGTTCAGGACCAGTGAACACCATTCCCGTGCATAGTTCTCCGGTAACTTCATTATATTGAAAAGATTGTTGATGGCCCTCATCATCAGATCTTTGTGGGCTATTTAATTCACCTTCCATACCAAGATGTGGTCATCAAACTCTTTCATGTCATCCTCATTTAAATCCATACCAATATCATCAAATGCTAAATCTTCTGCATTCTCATATTCACATGAATCTGGCACTTCATAATCACCTGAATCTATCTCAGTGTCATCAAATAGAAAATCTTCATCATCTTCTTCGGAATCTTCATTTGAGTCACCTGATTTAGTAAAGTAAAAGACATAGATTAGTTGTAAGAACAATTATAAAAGCAAAACACTAAAGTTTGTGTGTGTGTGTGTGTGTGTGTGTGTGTGTGTGTATATTATTTACATTAACACTTGAGAAAACAACAAGTTAAATATGATACTTTATGTCACATAGTTGTTGCATTAATATCTGATTCTGCTTCCTCTTCCATATCAACTTCTTCTTCTGCTTCATTTGAGTCACCTAATATATTAAATTAAAACACATTCAGTGTATATATATATATATCATAATACTTAAGAAAACAACAAATTAAAAGAGAAACATTGACTATATATACCACATACTTGTTGCGTTGTTGCGTTAACATCTGCTTCTGCTTCTTCTTCCTCTTCATTACTAAATTCTTCTTCTTCATTGAACTCTAATTCTGGTTCCTAAGTTCTACATGAAATGGAATTTCTACATTCACCTCTGGTTCAGAATCTCTTACATTAATTAGACCCTCTACATTAACCTTTGGTGCATAATCCTCTAAATTGGCCTATGGTGCAGAATTCTCTACATTATTTGGATTTTAAACATTGAACTTTAAAGTAGAATCCCCTACATTACTTCCAACCCCTTCATCTGTATTAGGTGGCTCAAAATTATGCATTTCGATCTATTCTTCTACTTCAGTTACATATTCTACTTTGTTGAGGTCTATCATTAGTAAGGGAGCTTCATTTTCGACAAAGTACAAGTGCATATCAGGATAACCTTTATTGTAATGCATCATTTGCCTTAATTATGTATCATGCACTATTTCCTCATATGCACAACATCTTGAAATATCCATTAGTTGACACCATATTCGACATCGTCTTAGATATCCTAATTTCTCAACGATGCATCCTAAATAAAAAAAATTCAAATTCATTTACATTAGCTATCAACCTAGTCACTTCTCCCCCAACATACTCAATTTCATCTTTCTCACAATCCCACTGGACTAGTCACCACCATGGTGTATCCAAATTGTAATCCCATCCATTTCATACACTGTTGAAAA